>OX418224.1:23829690-24022810 GCA_948455865.1 Conomelus anceps | reverse complement strand
TCAAAAGCCATTTCACTTTTAAGAAGCCTTTCTCTATTATAATTCTCCTAAATACAATATTCCACATTAAATAAAACGTTGTAGAATTTTCCTTAGTTTATCTTTTCTTATAAGTGGATGTTTAGTTACTTAACTTTCGATGTTATAAATTAATTATTGGCTTGCTAATTTGATAAATATTTCATAATGTAGGCTTTAAGAAATTTCTCATGTTTTCAAAGTTTGAAAATTCAACTAAAAAGCTTAAAATAAAACATATTTTAAAACAAAAAAAGAAACCGACTTCAGTGAAATGATGAAATACTCACGTACTAAAAAGTTTAAAATAAAGTATTTACTTTAAACTGAGAAAATTTTAAATTTCATACAAGTAATCTTTTGAAGTCGGCGCCAAAGTTCCCATAAACTTCTAAAATATAACAGAATTACTCTGTGATGTTTTCCATGACGAAATAATTGAACAATCTAATATCAAAACTGACACTGTATTTCAGTAAAAGTGAGTGTAAATCACATATTTAATTGAAATACAGTGTTAGTTTTGATATTAGATAGAATTTCTTATCAATCACTTCCTGGTGGTTCGGAACCCACCTAGAACTGTAGGTTCAACTCATCAATCTCCATCATCCAATTCATTACCCACGCAAAACTCTCAGACCTATGTGGGCTTCATCCTCCAAAAAAATACAGTGTTAGTTTTGATATTAGATAGAATTTCTTATCATCTTTATAAAATATTTGGCGCCGACTTCAAGAGATTACTTGTATGAAATTTAAAATTTTCTCAGTTTAAAGTAAATACTTTATTTTAAACTTTTTAGTAAGTGAGTATTTCATCATTTCACTGAAGTCGGTTTCTTTTTTTGTTTTAAAATATGTTTTATTAATAATAATTATTAGCTCCCCTATTAGAATGTATGGTCAGAAACCATCCCCAATATTCACACAACATATTCCCAAAGTTTCATGCCGATCTGTCAAGTAGTTTGAAAGTCTATAGGGAACATACATACATACATACATACATACATACATACATACAGACAGACATTCATTTTTTTATATATATAGATTACTATGCGAATAGTACAAATTGTGTAGACATAACCTAGAATAGGACAATGTGAAAATACGGAAATTTTAATTTAATAATATTAGGCGTTGGGAAGAGTTAATTCTAGAATTGAGAGCAACCTTTTTAAAGATGAAATAGTGTACATTTTAAAACATACGACTGACTTCTTGTACCTAATTGTATAGTCCTAATCTAGAATGAAATAATATTTATAATAGCAGATATATAATTTATTTTGTTCAATTCAATTGTTGTAGATTCTTTGTTTCAATAGAAACTTGAAGTAATGATTAAGATGTGATAATATTCATTTTAAATAATCAATTTATTTTTAAAATCCCTATATCAAGTGAAAACACCTATAATCTTTTTTGTTGAGAATTATTATCAATTCAGTGTAAATGTTTGTTGGACTGTTAAGTCTTTCGCTATTTTTATAGAGAAGTGAGTGGTCCAATCAGGAATATGAGACCAGTGACAAGCCACAACCTATAAAAATCATATAGAGAAAATTGGTTCTTGTTAGCATTGAGCAACATAGTGAAAGGGATTGAGAAATTTTTTTTTTTGGAGGATGAAGCCCACATAGGTCTGAGACCTGTGCGTGGGTAATGAGTTGGATGATGGTGATTGATGAGTTGGACCTACAGTTTTAGGTGGGTTCCGAACCACCGGGAAGTGATTTTACAGCAGAGAACAATGTCTTAGGCAACATGATATTTTACTAAATTTTCATATTAGATGAATTAATTATAGCTAAACTAGAGTAGCCTACTAAGGAAGCAATACTTTCATAACTCAGTGACTGACAGGACAATGTATCAGTTCTCAATTAATTCACAATGAAATGGATGTTGGATGATTCCATGGATTAATATCGAGCAAATTTTTGAAATGTTCTTTTATTTTTATAAATGGTTTTTTCTAATAGGCCTACATTTATTAAGATTACATAATATCAACTAATATCTAAATTATCTACTATTAAAATAATGCATAATATTAAGATATTATAATATAATGAGAAACCAAAATTAAAAAAAAAAATCGTTATTTTTTAAATAAAACAGAAGATATCTGCTGTAAGCGATCTCTTTGCAAATACTCAAGAATTTCATCACAGATCAATGACCCGTAGAAACTATAGTAGGAGCTCTTGAATAAACAATAGTGGTGAATAAAAATAGTGATAAAGACAAGTCATTTGAGAGGCTATTAAGAAAGTTGAATGACACACCAAATTGGAAGTCAATTTCGGATATTTTATTGTGACTTTGATCTTCGTATACTGGAATTTTAAGTGCATTTATAAATATTTATATATCTAAACAATGGAAGTTATATTTTTAAATTAAATTTCCCTTCAATTGTAAAAAACGTTTGTTCACCTAGATTTTGTCCCTATAACATAAATGACATTTGTAAAATAATGGATTCAAAACTAATAAAAGATGATATTTGTCGAATTCAACAACTCAGCAACCTCGGAAAATCTTTCCAACTTATTTGATATAATTCATATTGGATTCCTTTCAAAGACGAAAATTCCTGTGAGTTTGGCACGAGAATCGAAATGAAATCTTTTGAACAGGATAGTTTACTAGACAAAGAAAAGATACTTTCAAAGTAAATGGAATTTCTTTGTTGAAAAATGTCTGGAGGAAATATTGAATGGGGAGAAAAGTTCGGAAAGAATTTTAATTAGTAAACATTTTCTTTTTGAGTTGGTAGAACTGTCCGAGAGGAACGGGAAACTGCAACTTTGAAAGCCGGAGACCGAGAAAAGATGGATATCAAAAAGAAATGAATTTGCAGAGCTTGAGAAATTCAGTAGAGGTGAGAAGGTGGAAACTAATGTTTGAAATGAGAAAAATTATTTTAAGTTATACTCAGTTTGAAATAAAAAATATCCTAAAAAACCTATAGTTAATAGTGATAAATTCTAATATTCCCTTTCAATAATATTTTTATTTTCTTATGTAATGAATGAAATGATGGGATTCCAGACAAATTAAGCTGTATTGTAAAAAATGTTATTCTACCAATTCAATACACTTCCAAAAATAACAATGAAATGCAAATAAGACTTTCACCATCACAATCTTCCTCATTACAATCATTCACCATACAATATATGATTGTATTGTTCAAAATCGCAAATGTGTAGCAAATGGATGTTATTTATTTTTAGAATAAAAATGAAAGAGGGAGATAGAGAAAGAGATGAATAAAGATAAGATAAAGATAAAATTACTTTATTTACGAAAATTTACAAAAATATAATTGTGACTGCTTAAAAAGCATATTATTAACAACACAAAAGGTTGTATATGAGAAAAAGTTTGGATCAACAATGAGATTTTATGTGAAGTATTTACGTAATAAGGGCGAAGTCTGGACAAAAATTCGTCCTTTCAAACTTAACGTTGATAACTTCGAACTGCGAGACTACATAATTAGTAATAATGGAATAAAATTTATAAATAATTGAAAAAGTTAGAAGTAATTGAACATAATTGAAATTGAATTAAAAAAAAATATTTTCTGAACAATGCAGATGGGATATTATTATTTACAAAATGAAAGTTGAAGGTTGTCACATCCATGATGTGTTCTATGGTTGAAAAGATGCAGTCATTCTCTCCAAAAGATACCTCTTCAATGACGATGTGAAGCCCGCTCGACTCTCAATGCACCTAATAGAATTAGGAAGTGCGTTCCAAGCCCAACAAACACTTACAACAAATGATTTAATGTAGAAGCACTTCCAACGAATGATTTAGTGTAGATTGTAGAACGGTGGTTCGGTATCCTAAGGGTATTATCCCCGGCTCTAGTATGAGAAACATTAATCTGTCTGCCTTCAGAAACAAATTTGAAATCATTTTTAAAGTAATTAGGTCTGCCATTAAGGATTTCTTTGACAAGTTTGTTTATTCTCAATAGTCTCTGATCTGGGAGTTTGATAGTTGAGCTAGCAGTGTGGGATTGAGTAATTCGTTCATGCCATTAAAGAGAGTAGACGTAGCGAAGACAGTAGTTCTGACTGCGCTGCAGTCTATCATTCAGAATGACTGTCATGTCATTCATTACAGAATTACAGTACAAGAAATGTGGAAAGATGAGAGATTTGAATAGCGAGAGAACGAGAGAAGCTGAGATACAATGAGAAAGAAAGAAAGAGATAAAGATTGATTGAGTACGAATGAGTGGAAGGAGGAGTGATATTAGTTATTGAGCAATGATGGATGATTCATGGTCATATCAGAACGGTGCGAGAGAAAAGAGAGACTGATGAACTGAGTGTGCAAAGAAGACCATGATAATAGCAACACACGAACCTCGAGAATGGAGAAGAAAAGCAAGTTAATAATAGCGTGTCTTATTTGAACTAATTTGAAAATGAAAGTGGATGATAGGCATAAAGAAGGCGGTCAGATTACGTATAGGTAAGAAGATACTTTTAGAAATGCCTTTACAAGGCTGAAATGTTAACTAAACTATCAGCGGCTAATCATCATCTGCATATCTGCACAATCTATTATCTCCCGAAGGCGGAAAAGGAGGAATAGGAGGAGGAAGAGGAGGAGGAGGAGGAGGAGGAGGAGGAGGAGGAAGAGGAGGAGGAGGAGGAGGAGGAGGAGGAAGAGGAGGAAGAGGAGGAGGAGGAGGAGAAGGAGGAGAAGGAGGAGAAGGAGGAGAAGGAGAGGGATGATGATGAGGAGGAGGAGGAGGAGAATGAGGAGGAGGAGAAAGAGGAGAAGGAGGAGTAGAACAAGAAGAAGAAGGAGAAGGAGAAGGTGGAGGAGGAGGAGGAAGATGAGGAAGAGGAGGATGAGGAGGAGGATGAGGAGGAGGAGGAGGAGGAGGAGGAGGAGGAGGAGGAGGAGGAGGATGAGGAGGAGGAAGAAGAAAATGGTAAAAAAGAAGAAGAGGAAAATGAGAAAGCACTAAAAGAAGAGGAAAAAACAACAAGGGATTACAGGAGGTGATAAGGAGAAGAATGAGTTAGAGGAGTAGAATAAAGAGAAGGAGAAGACGATGACGGAAGGGAGAAGATGGTGGTGAACGAAGAGAAATAAGGTGAGTAGAGGAGATGAGAATAAGAAGAGGAGGAGGGGAGGCAATTTCATTGAATTTGAACAATAGGTATGAGAGGGTGAAGAGCGGAGAGGGGTTGACGTTCCAGAGATTCCACAGATCATTGCTCTGTCGCTTTTTGAATCATCCTCACGCTCTTTTTTTCAATCGCCTTCAAGCCTTTATTGTACATGACCGTGTGTGTTGGTTGGCAACTTGATCTTTGTTGCAGATTGGGTTCTGCCTATAGAGAAGAATACGTCTACGAACTTACAATAGAGAGTAATCACTGCATAGTGTATCCAACGCCGAAAAGTTTTTTATTTTCAAATTCGATGTAATAGGATCTCTAAAGATTAGATCAGATTTACTTTGAATAGAGAAATTACATGTTTCTTCCACTACAGAGCTCTGGGGTAGACAATTGTATATTGATGTCACGGAGCGGAGAAACTCTGGATTTTAGAATATGTGATAATTGAAATTCATAAAAATGAATTAATATTCGATGCGTAACTCAATTATTGAGAGCATCAACGTTGTTGTGTACATTCCTTTACTTTACATTGATGAACAAAAATATCAGCTTGATGCCGAGAAGTTTGCCCTTCCTGTCGTTCCTCTTTGGAGTCTTTGGCGCATTTCCTCCTAGAGTGCTCTATGTATGAATTATTCCGAGTTTTGTACCTTACATTAATAACATTTCACAAGGAGAAGACAAAGTTATGGTGTTGTCTAATTTAAAGATAAAATTAAACATGTATGTATTTACACTATAAATGCGCTTGGCAAGAGAAGTGATATATTAGAGTGTTCAATCAGCAGAATAATATGTTAGATTGAAAAGTTATAATATACATATGTATCACTGTTATAATTATGCCAGTTAAAAAACGTCTATTTTGTCTATTTTTTTGTTGTTGTTTTGTACTGTTCCATCTTGATTTTTTTATTGCTTTGTTTTGAACAATGTACAATGTATCAACTCCTTTGTATGAGCGTATGCTCAAAACAAATAAATTAATATGTGAGTTTTATGTTTCCTGATTGATATGAATTTTTAAGTGCACTGGATAAGGTAATTTAAATTCTATTGACATTATTTTCTTTTGTTACTTATCTTTTAATGTTAACCCTACAACACTTCAACAGATGACAACAGTAGTTCATGATTAGGAAGGACTGAAATGATGGTACACATAACGGCCCTGAAAATTCAGACTATTAATGTGGATTATTTTTAGGATAAAAGTACATTGTTCTAGAAAAGCAACAATACAAAGTACAAAAGATGAAAATACATGATAAAATGAAGAACTAAAGATTAAAGTCAAGAAAATATTATCTCTTGTTCAATAATTTGGCTAAAATAGTACGTGTAATGATTGAATCATGAATAGTAATCATGTTAGACTCATAGATTGAAAGAGAACAAACCGTTCAATTTTGAATTTGAGTTCGATAAACAATGATAATAATTTTGATGTCTCTCTCAAGGACACTAGTAATGAAAATATGTGAATTGAAAAAATTCTAAAATAATCCATTAATTCAGTGAATATTAAGAATGTTATAACAACCACTCCATTAATACTTAATCATAATCACGAGATACTTCAGTTTCGATTGTCTCTTCATCTTCAATTTCAATCTAACTGAAACTGGAATATAGATTGGCTCAATCTTGAATGAATACTATTGGTTAATAGAATAGGTCCTCTCTTAGTTCGAACTCAGCATTGGAGGCCTGTCATTGGCTAATACTAGACCCACCCATTACTAACAAGAAGTAGCCTACCAATACGGAACAGCATTGATAAACAAGTAGAAAACAGGTGTGTAACCGACCAGACACAAATCAACAATATTGTTCTAACACTAAAATAATGTTGACAAAACTTTAGTTAATACTCGAAACTTTATTTACACAATTAGCTCAAACTTTTTTTTGCCGTGAAGACATATTTCTTGAAAATTGGGCCACTAGAAATAAATGATTGACAAAATAAAAAGGTTGAGAGGTTAGAGGCTTTCTCCAGAATGTAATGGATCAATAGCTTATATTTCCAAAACTGTTGAACTCTCGACAAATATGCAGAGGAATAATACATTTTAAAGTAAATGCGTATGACTTTTATTGGTGGGGAGACCCTTACGGGTAGTTCCACCTCGCCGCTTGAGCCATGTTATTGAAAACATGGTGGACCTACAATTTTAGGTGAGTTCCGAACAACCGGGAAGTGATTTTACAGCAGAGAACAGAGCCTTTTTTGCTGGCCAATCCAATCGGTCACCTTCACAGAGACGGCCCAGGGGAGCGTTGATTATCTAATCTGATTGAACAGATACCTGCTACGGCTCACGGCTGTCACTTCCCTGGTAAATTCCAAAACATATTTTTCCAGAATTAACTGTTTTCGAGATACAATAAAAAAAACAAAAATATGGTTCCTTTCCCTTCCCCCTCAACCTTATGCTCCTCCCCCAAGGGTGGGGATTTTAGTATTTTTGCTCAACTACCCCTAAAAATGTTTGAAAGTCAAAACATTTTGTACATACCGTGCATATTACAATATTATCATGGTTGCATCAATACTCATTACTGGAGAAACTGGAGAAATTAGGTGTATATCTAAGAACCTCTGTAAATTCTGATTGGTTAGAAATAAATTGATATATGCTACATAAAATTGGAGGCAATTCAACGTTTTTCAATTTTTGTGTTCACATTTTTTTCAAAAATCAATCATGAAAGCCAAAATAAGCAAATGTTTAACAAAAAAGTGAATGAAGATGATATTTTAGAAAATGATAGATTTTCGATAGCTTATATATCGAAAGTTGAACATTCGATAAATATGCAAGGGACTGAATTTGAAGTTAATTTAGTTAGATTTCCATTCGAAACATTTGTTTCTAATTTTAACCATTCTTGAGATGCAACAGAGAATCCCGAAAATGGTACCTTCCTACTCCCCTGCCACCATATACTCACCTCCCAGAGTTGGGGACTTTCATTATGTTTTCCCCCTAACAACTTTTAACAGATTCCCGAAGAAAATATTGTCGCATCTAGAACGGATTCATTGAGTGGACTAATAGTATTTCTTGTGTTAATGATTTAAGTGGTTATGGCAACTTTGATTCACCACAACTTTGGTTATCATCTCCAACACCAATACTAAGATCACTTCAAATCTTTATTCAAAACATTGGGTATCAAATAGAAATGGAATAATATCAAATATAGTAACTTTCTTTAAAGTTTTGATTGAGATTGATAATGGTATAACAGCCGAAACTAGTTTCTCAATATTTTTTAATAAATGTGGTTGTGATAATTTCGTCTTATTATTCATTTCAAATATAGTAATTTATTTCACACTCCTTCCTATTTTTACTTTTCATTTCAATCCTCTACAGTACATCTATTTGAGTTCAGTTACCCAAGGACTCCAATTGCAGTACAAAATTTAACTGGGAAGAGAGCCGCCGGCTTGTGTGGGATTCGCTTCCACTAACGGATTGCATAATTCGGTCCGTCTGATCTTTGGCTCAAGGACATCGCTATACATATATACCATCTACTCTAGAACCTGCTATATTGTTTGCCGTATTTACACGCCACTATATTTATATATCGTATAGTCTGTACTCTGTACTCTGTAGTCTGTCCTCTAGTTATAGCGAGCATCGTTGTTAGCGAATCGGTCAGAATAGCGTGTATTTTCACGAATAATAAACGGACAGTTCAGTCTGCACCTTATTTCACAGCGCATTTTTATATTGTCACACTGTCAGCCTAGTTTCTTATTAAACTCATCTATTTGCCTACCCTAAAGATCATCTTGGGCTAACAGTTTGCATTCAGTGCGATATTTTAGTCGTTGATAGATATTCCATTTCTTTCATTATTAATTTATTGCACGATCAATTCACGATCATTTATTAGATTTCAATTATCATTGTTACATTAATTATTCATCGTCTCATTCGTGTAATGGAGCCCTTATCTTTATTTGGTGCATCCTCTTGCAAAATTTCCAAAATTGAATTTTATTGCAGTCCATCTCTGTATCCTGCAATCTTACCATCTCACAATCTTGCAATTGAAATTGTAATTTATTTATTACAAAAACATTATCAAACAGAGATAAAACAGGCTAATTTTCCACAACAGGTTTCTTCAAATTTTTTTTAACTGAAATATTCAAATTCTAGTTTATGTCCAAGTAGAAATTTTACTATTAAGTAAGCTACAATCGCAGATTATTTTCAATACAAGAATATTTATTTAGAAGTTTACTTAAAAAACGAAGCACTTGAACAGCCCAGTAGCTCAAAGAAAGTGGATATAATTTTTATATTAATTTTATTTGAGATTTTAGAACCAGAAATATTCAAGTCAAATAATTTCAATCACATGTTTTAAAGTGATTTAGAACAATAAAACATTGATTTTTGAATCAAGATTTCCTTATTACCTCAAAGTTATAAATTACCTCAAAGTTATAAATTACTGAATAGTTATAATACAGTAATATATGAATTATTAAATAATGGACTCTAAATGTTTAGTTGGACTCTAATAACTCTCGATTCTCGAAGAATCGCGAGCACGAGAAGATACTAAAAATTGTGAACAGTTTCTTTATGCAGCTCTTTGAATAAAAAACATATATACTGTATAGGTAATGTAATGAAATAAAACATTCTAATATGGAAATTGGAATATCTCCTTGTCGCTCTGCCATAGACTTTTCTGCTCCTAATTGAGCAGATCTCTGCTAATAATAATAATAATAATAATAATAATAATAATAATAATAATAATAATGATTTCAAGCTAATAACTTCCTTAAGTTGGTTAGTCGGGTTTATAAGTAGTTATAAGTAAGACACCTAGAGATTATAGTGAAAGTGCCGTCTTACTTTAATTATTATTTAAAACTAAAACTACCTAAATTACAAGTTGATTTTGAATGAACTGAAAATTTATCAAACTGACAAATAGATAGGTCATAGTTCATTAATTTTGAATTCCTGGAAATGTTATCAATTATACTGAAGACCTCCGCAGTGGCGGATATTGACTACAACATTGAATAACATTATGGTTTAATTACCGGCGGTGACTAAATATTTTAGTGTAGTAGTGTTCATAAATTTCCATCAGCTATTGAATACTGTTGTCAATATCCACCATTGCGAATGTTTTCAGTACAATTAATAGCATTTTGAGGAATTCGAAATTAATAAAAAATAGTTCTATCTGAATTCATTATTGTTTATATTGAATTATAACTTATTTTTATCAGCTTACTGCAATTAGATTAGCTTCGTCTTGTCTTTCATTTATTCCAATTTAAGAAAAAATATTTAATACAAGTAGGCTTTGTTTTAAAAAAAGGTCCAGACACACATCGTATGTCATAAAAACCTCCTAATTACACATACTAATAGAAAACAATAAAGCTCAAGATACATACAACTCACACACAGTGTTGCAAGACACAAACAACTCATATACAAGCCAGACAAGACACACACTCATATACAGCATACACAGCCAGGCTGGTTCGGAGGAGAAAGACCATCTCCTGGGACTGCCGACTTGGGGACGAAGTCCTGAAGTTTAATAAACTTGGCTTAATATTTAACGAAGCGCAAGTGCAGGCCGGAGCTACTTAACTCATCCGGGAATAGTTTGGGTATGTATGGGTGTGGGTGTGTTATTGCGTGCGCACAATCTTGCTCGTGCGTAAATATGTTTTTTGACCAAAGCTCAATCTCATAGACAAACATCCCAGCTGAGGGTATTATACAGTATTAACACTATTGACTCACTTCGTCCTTTACCGCTGCAATGAAGCGTAATGTTGAAACCTTATCAATTCTATATCAAAGAAAATTTGATATTTCCATTGCTTCATTACTGATGAAACTATTATTTTTTCCTACATTATTCCTTGCCCCCAAAGCAGAACGACGGGCGGAAAACGTCAAATAATCCGTGAGAAAATGGTAATTCCCGCAGAAAGATTTTGACATATTTTGAGTCCGTCGCAGAAAAACCAAAAACATTCTGCTTTGGGGTTCCTTGCTTTCAACATTTTTTTCTTCACGTAGTCTAATACACTAAAGTTTATTATTTTACCAGTGACGGTTTTTTATTATGGTTTCTATTCTACCATATTCCTGGTTTCAACATTTTTCTCTTCACAGGAAACAGTAAATCTTTTTTTCTTTATTTTGTTTATTGTTCTCCTTATTTCGGGGTTAATGCAGGCTTACCAATAATGAGTGGTTAATATTGTTTTACTACTCTTGTTTCTCCATTGTTTTCACCTTGAAATGAATATCCTGATAAATTGATATGTAAAAAATCTCATAAGATTACCTTTAAAGTAGTCGATATAAATTAATTAGTTGATAATAAAATACCATGAATCAATTAACTAAATAGATGGAGGTGTCACTGTTACTTATTTAATTGTTAATCGGAACATTAAACTGACCAATAAACATTGTGTCATACTCAATAAAAATATTGCAGCATGTAGCTCATGTAATGTGACAGCATTTTTGCTGAGAAAACAATAGTTTCTTATTAACATTTTATGTGAATACAATGACTTGCAATCAAATATTTATTAAGAATAAATAAAATTTACTTACTTTGTAGGCCGAGCGCTTTCGAATCTTTCGTCAACGCAGTTCGTCATGGAACAAGAAATCCAGGAATAGTTTCTTCTTAACGAATTTGGTAATTCAATTTAAGTTTGCTAGGAAGCTTGATAGATGGCAATGTTGGTAGACACAATTTATGCCTAGTTCATAAATCTGTTTCAAATACAAATCAATAGAAAAAATAATATGAGGAGCCGGTATTATCTGAAGAAAAGAGGAAAGCAGCGATTTAGAAATACTGGGAAGATGTGAAGTCGAGTAAGGACACGCACGGATAAAGCCAAAAGTTAAACGTGGTATATAGTTATAATACAATAGTTACAATTCTATAGTACAATAAGAAGTCCATTCGGAAAGATCGATAAAAAATAAGAGGAAATGCAGATAAACCACAACAAAATTAGAACAATACTGTTAAGAGCGCCAGACCAGAGAAAACAATTGTTTTGCAAACACTACCGTCTTTGATTGATGTATGTGACTTAAAGGGATTGTAGATTGACACTTGTCTGCATCTAACTCTCCTTGAGTGTCTCTCTCACTCATGTTGGTCAAATTTGGTTTTTGTGTGTTCGACGACCTTTGACGGTCTTCTAAAAACATCTTCATTGTTCTACAGGCTTCCTGCGTGATTGAGTCATGTACTGGAAAACAGAAAAAGTTTCTGGAAATTCTGAGAACGAATGACCTACAGTATAAAAGGCTCTCTCATCTGTAGTGTCAGTTGTTTGATCATCCCAACGTTTGGATCCGGTGGCAGTTATACAAAAACCGTGCGTTCACATATCAAGTGAGAGTTGATACAAACCATGTGATTACGAATCCAGTACCGGAGTATATACACATTGTGCTTATGCGTATCAAGTGCTAATATTGGGATATCTAATACCACAACAGACTGTGTTCCATAAGTGTTTGACTGTGGTTTTTGGACAGTTGATCGGTCGGTCTATTCATAATAATTAGTAGTTAATTTTTACATAGATACCGAAAGTCTGTTATTAGCTGAAAGATATTGACAATGAATACAAACGAGAATTCTCGTTTGTATTCATTGATATTGATCTGTTTTCTTCTTATTAGTTTGTCTTGTGATAAGTACTTGTTATAAGAGTAAAGTGCAAGTGTTAATTTCAAGTATTTCCAGCCTTATTTTAGTTTTAGAACCCATAACAATACTTTATTTTTTGAAAACTGGTGGATTGTATAAAAGAACAGGAGGATAGAAGATAACTACCGTAGTTAAGAAAAACTATCAAGATATCCTTGAATTATTGAATACCACAAAATTGAAAATACACCACACTAACATCTAACATGGTAAAATTCTTTGAATTCAAGAGAAATAGATATATTGGAATGAGAGACTAGAATCGGCCAAGAGTCGGTTGTGGAGCATAATGTGTAAAATGCAATTAATATAAGATATTAATGGCTAATTAAAGATAAAATATTTCTTTCGTTTGCAGAATAATTGTATATCCCTCCTACTTTGATTAATTGTAGTGAAAGAACGATTGGTTGATGTGTAGAACATGGACATGCATCTTATGAGTACTATCCTGAATTCAAAATTTATTTCCGGGGTTGGCGTTTACAAGATGGTTAATGTGTCTCACTTTTTTAATCAGTTTTCGCGAGAGTAATCGGAGACGTTATTGATGATTCTCCTTGACTGAAGCTTCTAGATGACTTCGGGCTAGGGTTGGATGGAGGTGATAATCTCAACGGAATTGAAAAGGAGTTGGATCAGATCCAGGAAACAGAAGCGGTTCCTGGTGCTGGATGCGAACCAACTAATTAGGAATCAGCGTCAAGAAAAGGGATAACGGCGAAGCGCGGAAAAGGTAGGAAAGGAGGGAAAAATTCCCGCGCCAACGAAAAGGCGGGAGGAAAGGCGCGCGCTGAAATAAAAGGCGGGAAAGATGTCTTTGGCCGCGACATCTGATGGTGGAAAACTTTGAATTCGAACTAGTCAGCGCCGTTGAAGATGGAAGTTTGATTAAACATTCCTTTGAAGATATCAGTTACATTCCAAGCTAAGAGCCGCCTGCTTTGAGAATTCTTTGCCTCCTTCAGGAAGACCTCGAGACCAGCTTTTCTCTCACTATCCGTTCTATTCGCCTTTACAAAATTCGTTTGTCGCCCCCAAACAGCTCACCTTTCTCTTGTTTCCCTTCCTATTTTAAAACAGCAATTTGCCACCACCATCTTCCTCTGGTTTCAATCTCAACATTCCAGGTTTCTCTCTCCAGGCTTCTCAAATTTTTCTGACATGAACGTAGGTTGAGATGAAATTGATAATTTTCTCAAGAAATTGAAATTATAAACAATATTATAGAAGATAGTACGTATTTTACTAGTTTTATTTCATATTGTGTTATGGGAGCAATTGCTTGAGCCCTCATCAGCATTTTGAAAAAAAAAATTAAAAAAGTGATGAATAATGTAGAGATTGTAGAGTATAGAATATACTGTAGTAGCAGAATTGTATAGTATACTTACATGTATTAAATTTCTCATTATTTAAGGAAAAATAAGTTATTTTTGCAATGAAACTATATATAAACTGTCTATAAATTGTAGAATAACATTATAACTCACAAGTGGGTAATTCCACAAAATTGATATGTTTCTGACTATTTAAGAAGAATATGGTCATTGATTCAATTATATCAAAATCTTTGTCTCTTTCAAGAGCTTGTGAATAGTTTATCGATCAGTGGCGGATTAATGTATTTGTATGGGAGGGGGCGACATACCCCAAAAATACCCGTTGGTCGAGGGGGGGGGGGGGTTATGGAATAAATTTTTTTGGAAATAGCCTTTAACCGCATTTTACACCATTCTAGCACTTAAAATGTAGTAGAAATATAATTTTTTCGTGTTTAAGAACAATCAAATTTCCCCTAGCTAGAGTAGTTTATTTCTGTATATTCATGTGGAATTAGGAATACACATTTTTTATACAATACAATAATTATGTCTTGAACAAAAATTGCTTTGCTAGCTTAATTTTTATCAAAATTTACAGAGAAATGAACAGAGTCTAAGCAATTTATTCGTGATCGTGATGATTTTTAGACCTATATATATATATATATATATATATATATATTTAAATTAATCTCAACATTCTTTCATGTTTCATAATACCAGTACTACAATAAATACGTATTAGGTAAAAAACAAACAGAGATGTATATGCCCCTACCTATTCTATAAAAGATTAATCTTATTCAAACTAATTTCACTTGATATAAGATTTCCTTCATTCTCTGTCATTTGTTAATTCGTCATTGAATTAAAATTATGTCAACAGTTAAAGATAAAGTAAAGGTAATATAGAAAATAAAACAAAATAAGTATTACAACATTAATTATTCCCGGCTGGCGGAGGCGGAGTGGTAAGACAAGTTGGAGGTATTCCGTCTGTGGCGGGACAATTAAAATTTGAACCGTGTGCATGTCACAAGTGTTACCCTTTTTAATTTTTTAAAATGTGCAAGCTCTCGGGGGGCCCCCTCCGCCCCCCCCCTTTAATCCGCCCTTGTTATCGATCTTCAATCATATATTATTGTATACCTTGTTGATTTATTACTGTCGCTCTTTTCGTAGATACAGAAAAATATTCGACCATCAAGCTTTTCAGGAACTAACTTACGATATAAATTCAAGTACCCAAATTTCTTAATTGTGTATTAATCAATTATTAACTGTTTCCTACAAACGTTTGACTACAAACGTTTCCTATAAATGTGAATTGTGGACGTACTACAACTTGATATTCAAATTTTTCTATATGTAATATAAATCTAATAATAAATCTTTTGAAGTGGTATTGAGCATTTGAATAATGTTTCATTCCATATATTCATTCATTTTGTAGATATTCTTCCACAATAATTTCCTTAATTGTGTATCAAATATTTGATATTCTATAGATTTGAATGTATTATGAGTTCACAGATTCTATTTTATATGGCTAATCATAAACTGATTTCTGACAGCTATTTCAAAAAATGTATTATTTCTTTTCGAATCTTTCAAACAGAATAAATTATGAGGTGGCACCTACTTTAAAACGTGCACCAGTGGTTTCGCCGTCAATTTTAATATCGTGGCAGTTGGTCACAGAGTCTGAGATTTCTGAATAGCGTTCTCATCCCGTGAGTTATTTACTCCAGAGAGTAGCAAAGTCAGGTCTCCTTGTTTATGACGTGTCATCAATCATTTCGGAAATTTTCTTTATTTCCTTAATGGCATCCTCGAAAGCCCCAACTTTTATCCGCGACTGCAAAGTGTCTACGATGACTGAGGGGCGGGGTGTTGTTTGTGGGGGGAGGGGAGGACTCCCGGTTTCATTTCCCGCCAAGCGTAGCTTAATTCTCGCTTTAAAATCAAATTCGTGACTATAACTTTGCATCGGCTTGCCAAGTAATAAGTTACTGTGCCATTAGCATCGTCCAAGCGATAACGTATACAGTAGGCTGCTATATTCTTTCAGGCCCAACGTTTATTCAACAATCTATCCGAAATTATCAACTAGACTAAACATTTATTAATTTCATACTACGCCAACTACCATTTCAAGATTAATTTTTTATTTTAAAATTCCAGCATCCTACATCTTAATATTTTTATAAATTTCGCAATAGCATCTAATGATTTTCCTCTGCAAGGTTTGAAGGAAAACTTAGTAACCTGCTTATTAGTGAGTTCGGGAAAAGCTGCGTTAAAGATAGCGCTAATGCTAACTTGACCAATCCATGTCTCACATTATTTTCTTTAAAGCATTAAAGCATCTTGCCCTAAGAGTAGACAGATGCAAAGAGTGTTCAGGTTAAAATTAGTATCATCTTAACGCCTAAAACTCTCTATTATCATCTACATTTCACACTACTTATCACATTGTTATCTACTTCTGTGATAAATCATATCATTATGTTCTTCATGTCTGTATATCACGTGTCTCTTGAGCTGTGATTACTAAATAGCAGTAGCTAGTCACTTTAGCTGTCAATAAACTGATACCTATCATACACGTTAAATAAGTCGAGATTGACTAGGATCAATTATAACTTAAAAGTAGCAGATCCAAAGATTCAATTTTTATCACATCAAAGTCAAGGTCAAAAGATTTTATTGAAGAAGCTATTGAGCACATCAATTGCATTACAAACGTCAAATAAATAATATCATAATCACAAGTAAGAAGTCATGACAACAGATGTAAACATACTCATATCCATAACAAAATAAAAAAAGAAGAAAAACACTCCTTATTAAAAATAGGTGCTAGCCAAGCATATTGTCACAGTATTTTGTCACAACAAATAGCCTCACAGCTTTTTTTTCATTCTAAAATAATCTAATACTATATTTTTGGGAAGCCCACAATAATGTTCCATAAAACAAACAGCTATGTATATGAGAAAAATAAACTGTTCGCAACACTGAGAACTCCTGTTCTCAATTTTCTTAACATAAACAATCCCTTACACAGTTTACCTGTCACTTTATCAATATGCTGGTCATTCCAATTCAGTCTTTAGTCTACATTGAAACGGAGAAAATTAACCATTTTCAAACCATCAAAATTAACATTGTTGCCATATGACACATTAAGACTCTGAATTTTATCTGAGTTATATGTGATTATCTGACAAGAATATTATAATCCATTCGGTGGCTAGTTCCTTGTGAAATGGGGAACATAGTGTACTGTATACATGTTATAATTTATCAAAACAATGATACTCTAGACCAGGGGTCACCAAACTTTCCAGTCTCGGGGCCAAAATTATTACTCAAGTAAGTAATGAAAAATAAGACGAAATTGTCACAACCACATTAATTAAAACTTAGAGAAACTAGTTTCGGTTGTTACACCATTATCAATCCCTATCAAACTTGATAATGGTGTAACAACCGAAACTAGTTTCTCTAAGTTTTAATTAATGTGGTTGTGACAATTTCGTCTTATTTTTCATTATGGAATCCTTCCACAATATCACCTTCGACACTACAAAGAAAGGAAAAAACTCAAGTAAGTTCCGAGGGTTAAAAGCGTTTTCATTTTTTACTATTATTAGTGACGTAGCTCGATATTTAGTATATTGTGACAGGGGGAGGGGAGTCATATAGTGTAGTCGAAGGGTAGACTCTGCAAGAAAAATTGTAAATTAAAGGTAAAGTGGGAAGAGTCTTTTAATAATTCAAAAAGATAATTATAATAGAGGCTGTGATTAATTTAGAAGGGATCGGGGGCACCCCCGGATAGATTGAAGAAATAGTTTATCTAAAACCACATTTTAAGTGATTCTAGACATGAATTCGTCCATTTCATCAATTCAAACCACGATTTTAGCCAAAGTAATTTATATCTAGCTCTTGCATCATTGTCAATCAATGGGAGATTTGAACTTTCATTGTTTTACTTAAAACATTTTGGAGCAGGCTCAATTCAAACTATTATCACTGTGCTAATTTTGATTTCGCACTTCAACTGATGAGGTATCGTAATATTATTATACTTGACATTTTTTTAAAAAGGGCGATTCGGATGCCCCGGAAAGATTTAATGAAACAATCCCTCTAAAACCACATTTTTAGCCAATCCAGACATTTTTTTTGCCAAAAGTTGTCTCTTAAGGCTTGTTAAAATTCCAAAATTTACTTTGTTTTCGGGGGGGGGGGGGGGTTCTGCTGTCCCCCTGATACCCCGATAGTCACACTAATAACTATTAAATTTACAATTTCTGGGACAACCACTGATTAATCTTGATAAATAATAATTGAAATTATGCATTTATGCCACCTACTGAACAATAGTGGAAAACTGGTAAAACACTATTTAGAAAGAAGGCATTGCTGTTGCGGGCCGGATTGATCATACTGGCGGGCCGGATTTGGTCCGCGAGCCGTAGTTTGGAGACCCCTGCTCTAGTCGAACATTGTTCAATCCAGTTTCTATTGAAATTGTCTCATTCAGTCAACACATTAGAAAATAATGCTGACTAAGCAAGAAGAAGAAAAGTGAGGAAAAGTCCAAACAATGGAGAAAACGGGTAGGGGGTATTTGTGGAAAATGGGAAACAAAGTGGAAAAAAGGAGCTTCCTGTTCCAGTCATCAATTTCTGTTCATGATCTATTCGGCGGGCGGCGGTTGGTTTGAAAAATGGGTTGCAGGCCACAGCTCTCATACGTAATGTGGTTTGACCTATTACCACCGTCACTTGTTATAACTGCAACTTGTCGGCTCATTTGTAAAGTTGAATGCCTCTTGAACTGTTAAAAAACTTGGAAAATATCATTATTAATGATAGAAATGTAAAAGAATGGCGCAACAGAAAGGTATGAGAAGTAGCACAACCACCTTATTGGGAGAAACCATTGTGTAGAATTAACTACAGTAGTTGGGAATAGTATAGTGAAGAATAAATCTAATAAATTAGAGGTCCAAGCTGGAGTGCCTAGGGCTCAATACTAGGTCCATTTCTTTTTTGGTTATATGTCAACCGTTTACCTAAAGAATTAATTAGTGGTAGAGCCCTCTTATTTGCAGACGATACATCACTCATTTTCAGCAATTCTATTCTAAATAATTTAGAAATAAGTGTCCATATAGGTGTGCAGTCCATTGTACATTGTCTTAAATCAGTTGAAATTAATAAATAGTAAAAAAAATCCAATACCTTCAGTTCAAAAACAAACATAATTGAAATGAAGATAGGGCTATAAACGTGTTTGTAAACGATAATGAATTAGACCAGGAAGAAAACATTGCATTTCTAGGAGTTTTGTTGGATAGACGTTTGACTTGAACAATTTTATCTGGGGTATTTGTCAGGCGACAGCTAGCTAGATTGAATGACAAAAAGTTACTTTTTACAGCTTACCATGGGCTCTTACTGTCACATATCAGGTATGCTATCTTAGTATGGGGTAATTCATCAAAACAAAGCATTGATAGGGTGTTCAAGATCCAAAATAAAGCGCTTAGGTGTATAGAAAAAGTAAATAGATTAGATTCATGTAGGCCGTTGTTCAAGAGACTTAACTGTACCCTGCCTATATGTGTATGAAGCTACTTTATATGTAAAAACGAATGATATCAACCAAAATCTTGAAGTACACGATTATAATACAAGAAGACGAGGAGATTATCACTTGGTGAGTCACAATAGTAGGTTATTCTAACAAAAACCTAGTTATATTGGTAGAATACTCTACAACAAGCTATCGCAATTCTTCAAGAGTCTTAAAAGTATAGAAATATTTAAAAGACAATTAAAAAAATATTTAGTTGATAAAGCTTTTTATAGTGAACTAGCTATTGTGCCCGTCCTTCGTACGGATTTTGTTTAGAAATAAGACTAAATATGTTTCGGCTTTTGGTTGATAGCAACGATCATGAAGTTGTTAGCAGCTTAGGCCCCGTTCAGACGATACAGTTTTTTTGCGGTACGGATTTTACTGTACGGCGTCAACTGTACTGTGATGTTCACACGGTCCGGCTTTGCTTATTGCTATGCTCTCTTCCTTCTTCCATTGCGCTTCCAGTTCAGTTTTATTTATTCCAGTCCAGGATTTTTTTACTCGTGAAGAAGGTTTCTCTTAAATTTTGATCAAAGTACGCAAATTCTGGTTTCAATATTCCACACATTTTTCTCTCTTTATTTTTATATTAATCTTGAGCCACATTAAGCCACTATTAAGTCTTGTCCCACAAGGCGGATCTCTCATATATTAGAGAAATTAAATTTTCACAATTAATATCTTCCACTTCTGGACACTGGAATTCACTAATAAGAAGATCAATGCTAAAGAATATCTATGAAGAAGATCAATGCTGACGATCTGAAGACTGCTTCCAGCGTAATAAGCGTATCGTTTGAACATATCCATTACCGGTACAATACATGTGCCACCGGATACGGATAGTTATTTTGCGGTACAGCTGATTTTAGCGATACAGTTTTCGAAGACAAAACCGAATGTAGAAATCGGCTAGAACAGCTTTTTTACTGGATCCAGTCGAAACAGTATTGATGTGTGAACATATAATATGAAAAATGTACATGCAAACGAAAGCACTGCAAAATAACTGATACAGCAAATTTACTGTACCGCACAAAAACTGTATCGTGTGAACGGGCCCTTAGTAAACAACTTTTTGTTACACTTGATAGAAAGTGGCTACTTTCCATAGATTTGTCACGTATGGAAAGTGCCTCTTTTCCGTACTAGATCGGAAAAATCAGCTGACAAATAGGGCCTTATAGCCATATAAGATAGGAAAAAACATATGGCGTGCGGCAAAAACTTTTCCGTTGACTCACATATATATATATATTATATGTATATATATAGTCAACTCATTACATTACTCATTACCCATGACTCAATACCTGTCTCGAATATTATCCAGCTGATTGCACTAGGATATCATTATTTTGGTTTATATCTGGGAATTCGCCCATCAAATTCTAAATCTTATTAAAGCAGCTGATTCACTTGTCTTGGATACTTTTGAATGTCTCGCATATTATCCAGCTGCTTGTATCTTGCCTTTCTATCAAGTGTAACAAAAAATATCGTACATTACACGGCTGTAAACTTTTGCCGGTTCTCGCATATTCACGTTTCTGCACTCGGCTGCGCCTCATGCATTAACTATCATATGCTCGACCGGCAAAACGTTATTTTCCAGCCTAGTAACGTAATATACTATAGAACGTAAGCAATTCAGTGACAGGTATCGGAGAGAATATTTTTTGAGAACAGCTGATTGATATATCATGATAAATTACGTGATTTGTTCTTATGTGGTAATAAAACTTGGAAGAAATGTATCCAAAATTCGCACAATACTTGGTTTTTAAACGTCTATTATTCTGTTAAAAAAAAGTTAATTTAGTTTTTTTATAGCTAAAGACATTGTCAATAATGTTTTCAATACTGTTCAATAACTAAAATCCCAATCGATGCTCTCGTTTTTGAGGAGAAGGCCGCGTAAAATGTATCCAAAATCGCACAGTACTTGGTTTTTAAACGTTTATTTCTCTGTTAAAAAAAAGTTAATTTAGTTTTTTATAGCTAAAGACATTGTCAATAATGTTTTCAATACTGTTCAATAACTAAAATCCCGATCGATGCTCTCGTTTTTGAGGAGAAGGCCGCGTAAAATGCCTTTGGGACCGTGACAGACAGACAGACAGAAAGTGAGATAATACTATTTTCGGCTTATTTGATGTATAAAACGTAAAAATAACCAAAAAATATATAATTCTGATAAATGTACAGACAAAACTCTAATTTTATTTATACAGACAAGAGTTCCTTTCAGATCACAATTAAGCCTCACCCCAACTAATTTATATAGTAATTATGGTAACTAGTGTTTAAAAGTAAGTTATAATTGTTGATCTGACTTGTCGTATAATCTGACTTGTCATGGAGTCTTCAAGATGTAATCTACAAAAAAACCGTCCATGCTGTGTCTATCCAGGCTATACCCATCCAATTAAGTTTTTAGAAGGTATATTGGATGTGCATGCGGTTGAAAAAGTTTATTAAGGCCTTTATGCTCAAATTTATCCCATGGATTTATTTATAGCGTAGATCCTGCACAGTTGACAAAAAATAGTGTATATTACATTCATGTTGTTAGATATAATTATGTATATACTGAATTATATAAGTTACTACCTTTAGTTGATAGCATGATCTCGATATTCTGTTAAGAAAACATATGGCTGCTATCTTATATGAATCCAATAGCATGTGGTACACACAACTTATGTTACACTATTTTTTTTTTTATTAGTTCTCCTTGTTGGCTACTCTTCCATACGCAGCCCAACAAAATAATCGACTGGAAGAGTCGATAGACGATAGGTTAGGTGTAGCTTTGGGTTTGGTACAGATATCAACTATCGATTCTCTGAGTCGATTATTTCGGTAAACTACAAACGGAAGTGCAACCCCAAAAGAACTTTATAAATTTATAAATCTATGATTTATCTTTAGTCTTAGATAAATATTAAGATACAGAACCCCTGTACGCCATGTTTATTATGTAATGTAACCTATGTAAGGTAATTAGAAAATATGTCTTGTTAATTTCCTTGGAATTGTATGTTTTGTGACTTAGATCACCTGAATTGTCACAAAGAGAACTGGCTCGTCAGCTGTTACGTTCGCCAAATGTTGTCATTTTTTAAATTCACATTACATAGCTAGTTTCTCTTAAAATGATTTTACATATTACAAACAGCAACACAATTTGATTTGATGTTGTGGATAAAAATTATCAGTATTCCTGCATAAAAAAGCTGCAGTCCAGTCTAGACGTGAAGTATCTATGTGAAGGAGAAACTTAGTACAGTAATAGGTCTTGAATCAGAATCAAAATCTTGTTTACAGTAGTACCGGTGGCGGATCGATGTAACAAAATGGTAAACTTTCATAAAATATCATTCATGAGCAACTGAAGGTCGCTTCAATCTTCCACAATAAATTGGCAAAAGGTATGGTTAGTTTGTTTTAAGTGTAGTATGTTAGTTGAATAATCATTTCATAACCTAAAAGGTAACCTTTTTATCTATAACGCTTAACTGCTAACCTTAGTAATAACCCTCACTAATACATCACTAATTATCCTCACACTAATACACACTACACTACTACGCACTATTTATCCTCACTAATCATCACCATGTTCGTCTTCATTCATCTTTATTTCTGCTGATGATGACCACGTGAGTCTGAGACTTGTGTGTGGGTAATGATAAGAATCATGATGGGAATCAAGATGGCGTTGACAGATACAGATAAAAGGCCCTACACACTAGCGGACACGTCCGTGAACCACATACTGTCTTGACTTCGTTTGGTCGGCCGTCTGTGTAATGAGTAAACACCGTCGGACAAAAATAACGTGACACACAGAGATAGGCCTAAGTGATTTGTCTTTGATCTTTTTCTCCACTATAAAACTAAAAAAAACCCTAAAATTCGGGATTTTTAATTTTTTTTAAATGTCATGATATTTTGCTTCTTTTACTCAGTACAGTATTTGGCAACTTGAATTTCCCACCTAGCATAACATTTAAGCATTTTATCAAATATTTTAATATTATGACAATATCTACTGAATACCTACTGTATCAGTTCAGTTCGAACATACATGTTGCTTTGTCTATCAAGCACAAATTCAATTGACATTCCCATTGAAATTCAGTAGGACTATTCAGTGGAAGTATACTTAAGTTACATGTACTTATTCGTAAAATATTTCAATGTCATGATTCGAGATCAGCCTGCGCCTGCACTTTTGTAAATATATAAGTGACATTTTGTTACATTTGCAATAAAACGAGTCAATTTCATGATCGTACCATAATTAACTCAAGTCGACGATTATGTAGTATCACTGGAATTAACACTAAAAAAATGTGATATCTTTTTTTGAGGATGAAGCCCACATAGGACTGAGACCTGTGCGTAGGTAATGAGTTTGATGATGGGGATTGATGAGTTGGACCTACATTTTTAGGTGGGTTCCGAACCACCGGGAAGTGATTTTACAGTAGAGAACAGTGTCTTTTTTGCTGGCCAATCTAATCGGTCACCCTTACAAAGAGCGCCCAGGAGAACGCAGCTTATATCACCTCCTTTCTACTCGTTTATTAATGATATCACAATGCCAAAATCTCGGTTTCTCGTTCAGTCTAGTCAGGTCTTGATCTATAGCTGGAGCTCTCCACGTTTCAGGCTCTGTGCCCCCCTCTAATTAAACACTGATGTGGGTTAACGTCTCCCCTAACCTAACCCATAACCATCGTATGTGATCAATACAGGTAGTAAAATTGAAATATGAAACCAAAATTTAGTATTACCATTACTATACGTATATGAATTTTAAAGATATTATTATTAGAACAGATAAAATAAAAGAATTAGATTAATACAGACCAAATATATTTGAATTGGTTTTACTTTTTATTTATTTACTTTTTTGTTAATTAAACAGCTCACGCCTCCCTTGAAATTCGTCTACGCCCCCCAGGTTGAGAACCCCTGATCTAGAGTAATCAGCATCTGTGTATATTTACATAATAATATAGCATATTGTAATATTATACATAATTTAGGGTGTTGTAGAAAAACTGATTAATTGTGCTGCTTAATACTCGTGAATCAGTAAGCTCAGTGTTGTGTTGAACTGTGCATTATGCATTCCACACTCACTAAGAAACAAAAAGTTTGACTACCTATATTGCTTCTTATAGATGAGAAACTCTGCAAAAAAAACCTGGATGAAAGATCTATAACTTATTTGTTTATATTTTTGTTTAGTATTTTTATCAATTATTTACAAAAGTTGTGTTAATGCGCTGCAAAATAATGAATTTTCTTAAAAATAATAAAAGTAATACTCAGAAATAAATAGAAAGAAGATAGGCCTATCTTGACAGAATTCTCGTTGATCAATAATTAAAAAAAAAGCCAAAATAATATTTAAATGGTTTCTTCAATTTGTAGAATAATACTTTTTAAATACTGTATTTGTTCCTACTGGAAACTCACTCACAACTATTTTGCTACATTTTTGAAAAGGCCAAATGTTTTTTTTTCAGATGGCTCGTTCCAGCCAATCTGCTGTGGCTGTTGGAATTGATCTTGGTACCACCTATTCATGTGTTGGAGTTTTCCAAAATGGCAGAGTTGAAATAATTGCCAATGAACAGGGGAATCGAACCACGCCCAGCTATGTATCATTTTTGGAGAGTGAACGGCTGGTGGGGGAAGCTGCTAAGAATGTCTGTGCCAACAACTATGCTAACACTATTTACGGTAAGCTTTAATCCTTCTTTTATTAAATAATGAACTGTTTTATTATCACCATTATTAACAAATAAATAAACATCTTATCTCCAATCAAAATCTAAAAATACGTGTACATATTGTGATGCTGCGTTTTTTATGTTGAGAAAAGCCAAAATAAAAATCAATAATTTCAACACAATCTACTACTCAAAAAGCAATAGATACAAAATAATCAAAAAAATAGGAAGTAAAAACTCATCATGATTAATACATTCCATTAAAAATTCAATTCATTATTCAATTTCATAGCCTACCAGTAGCCCACTAGGCCTACTCTAAGCAATCGTTTAGTTTGTTTACTTTTGAACGGCCAAATTCAATCAGTGCCTACCAAAATGTAGCGATTTCAACTATTTCGAAAAATATTAATTATTAGTAAAATTTTATCAAATACTGAATCACAATGCCGATATTATTATATTTAAAGATCAAAAAGTCTCACAGAAAAGAATTCTTAATTATTATTAGTGTTACTTTACAACATGCTATCAGATTCTTAACAACTCTTGCCAGCTTTCTGACAAATAAATTGCTCTCTAGAAAAAATTATTTGAGAACGTTTTATTAAAAATTTAGTAGCAATTAATTTTCACTGTTTACCAGAATTCTTTACAAGTTTAAAATTTCATACTTCTAAAATTTCATACTTCCACGGAAGGAATTCAATGTATAAAATTTGTGTATTATTTTTGGGCAATGTGTTTCTAAATTCAGTGCAAGACTTGATTATCAACTCCCTTTAGAGTCGGTTTTGTGTTTTATGTTCTCTGAAAATTCAATGTAATTCTCAATAATAATAATAATAATAAGTCAAGTGAAAAAGTGAATAGAAAAGTAGAACTTGTGAAAATTAAAAAAGTTTAATTCAGGAGGGTGAAGATGACCATACCAAAGCAGGGCTGGCAGAATCAATATCCAGGTGA
Source organism: Conomelus anceps (assembly GCA_948455865.1). Classification (NCBI taxonomy): domain Eukaryota; kingdom Metazoa; phylum Arthropoda; class Insecta; order Hemiptera; family Delphacidae; genus Conomelus; species Conomelus anceps. Next base: position 23,996,143 of record OX418224.1, on the reverse strand, counting down.
CAATTTTCCAATTCTCCGTGTTGCAACAACTTTATTGGCCAAAAGTGCTACAGAAATTAATTTCAAGTTGCTTGTGCACATTCACCCCTCATAAAAATGTATGAAAATTAAAGTAAAGCTCCCTCTTTAGGTAAACCCCGACTTTAAAACACACACCTGAAGACTTATTGAACAACTATTTAAATAAAAATTAATTACTTTCATTATGCCGCTCTCAAATTCTACCTTTTTCTATATTTTTTTTTAACAGCAGCCTAATATGGCACACGATAAACCATTATTTCTGTTTTATCTGGCCATCATTGCAGTCCACCTCTGGCAACAATCTATCTAAGAATTAGTAGAAAGTGGTCTTGAAGCAGAAGGCTGTGCACATTTTAGTTCCCTTGCGGTTTCTAGTGGTTTGGGTGGAAATTATTTTCTGTATACCGCAGCCGACCTGTCCTCACAATCACAGTATCAAACTCAACTTGTGCATTGGGAAAATAAAAATTCAGTGATTGAGAGAATAGGTAATCGTCTGAGCAGCATTGCCACTAGAGACTAGATTAGATTATATTTATTAATTTATTATCTTAATTTATTCATGTAAATTTATAAAAATTTTTTGCATATGAATGATTTAAACCATATAATCAACATCACATAGATATATACAATAGTAAACTCAGATAATGCTACTTTCATAGTGCACTCAATTTTATGATATTAATTGATATTAACTACGGTAATGACAATTATAAGCTGTGTAATTACATGAAATGGCGAAGTTTGGACAAAGATTCGTCCATTCTTGACACAATTTAAGAGAGAATTATTCTATTTGCATTTAGTTGAAGTTATTTTTGTTTCTGTATGAAAGGAGTTTATTATAAAAGTAGCAGGTCTGTTATTAAGAAGAAAAAAGAGAATAAAGTTATGAATTGAAGAAAAATTAATTATGATAATGATGTTGATGAAAAGAGGTGATAATTTAAGATAGTTGATTCTGTACAAGTTTTCTTAGATGGATTGTGGTGAGTGATAAAACATTTTTCAATAACCATACAATACTGATGAAATATTCTTTACAAAGAAGGTAGAGAGTTTTAGTGGTTTCATGCAGTTGCTCTAGGGTTGGACAGACGCAGTCATTTTCTGCATGAGATATTTCCTTAATGATGAGATAAATCCCGTCAAGCTCAGGACAATAAACCTCTATACTTCTATTCAATGACTATTTGAAAAAAAACGAAGTAATTAACTCTACCAATTGTTAATTCTACTAGTTGTCAATTTTACTGCCAAAACTAGTAGAATCAACAACTTTGTTTTTTCATTTCAATTATGGAACGGTTCTACATCATCCATAAGGATTTGACAGAAGCTTTAAATTACCATTAGGTAATTACCAGAAGGACTTGCCATTAAATCACTATTTAAAGGTAATTTAAAGCTTTAAAAGGACTTGCCATTGAATCATTATTTAAAGGTAATTTAAAGCTTCTGTGGCAAGACATTTCCTAAATAAGATGAGAGATATTGAAACATAAACAGAATTAGAGATTGAACTAATAATAATACATTGTTAAATGGGTAAAAATGAATAAATTCAATTCAATTTATTTAACACACTCGAAACATACACAAAAAAAAAACAAAGCAAAAATAAAAATAACAAACAGACAATTACAAATAGGTGGCTCCATTGTGGGGTGTGCAGGAAAACGAAACTTATCCAACTATGGCAAAGCCATGTATTAGGATAAGTGAAATAGGTAATAAAAAAGGAAGGGGTGTTTGAAAAAGGAGGAAGAAATTGGTATGAGGAAGGGAGAAAGTCAATTAAAGAAGAAAAAGGTAAATAAAGAACAGAAGGAAAGAAAAAGCAAGCGCGTCCACTGTTCAAAAGCACCAATATCGAACAACACTGAAACACGCTCCGGAAGATAAACAGGCAAACAACAATTAAGAAAAATAAAACCATTAGGTCACAGATCAAAGATTGAAAAAATAGTTACTCAAGACCCAATTTTTATTTCCAGTTTAAGTTTCCTAGTAATTCTCGGATTCAAAAACAATGATTCAAATCATTATTTTCCAAAATGTGGTGGTTAAACATCGAAGAAATACTGTGTGATACGTGAGAGTTGTGAGGGATCATAGCTTCAAGAAGAATGATGAGTGCTTTTTGTGACCTGTGGTTACTTTTCTCCTACGATGGAGAATCAAGAAAGCTTTTATCTCCAAGACACATAAAGTAAGTCCATAACGGTTGTGTTGGCGTAGCAGATATCTAACTGCAAGCGAATCGTAAAGATATCAGAGAAGGAAGAAGAAAAGAACGTAGAAGGGAAAAGAATAGGTGAAAATAGAGAAAGAAGAACTCCATCACTAAACCTACCATTCAAAATCTAGTGACCAGCATTGTCGGCTAGTACCCGTAACCTAACAGCCCTCCGAACCATTGCTTTTGCACATATCAGCATTTCACAGGCTTTGAACACTTCTATGACGTTGTAAATCCAAATAAGCGTTTTAGCCAAGTAATAACCTACAGAACAGATTAGATTAGATTAGATTATATTTCTTTATTCATGTAAATTTACAAATTTGCATATGAATGGTTAAAATCAAAATTATCAACATCACATAGATATATACAGTAGTGAACTAAGAAAATACTATTTTTAAAGTGCAAAGAATTATGTACAATGATCTCATTTGTATGATATTAATTACAGTAATGACAATCTAAGTGATGCAATTACATGAAATGGCGAAGTTTGGACAAGGATTCGTCCATTCTTGACACTTAAGCAGTAAAGTTTAAGGGAGAGTTGTTCTATTTGAATTTAGTAGCAGTTATTTTTGTTACAGTATAAAAAGAGCTTATTATAAAAGTAGCTGGTATATAATTAAGATGAAAATAAAGAATAATAATTATAAACTATGAATTTTAAAAGAAATTAATTATGATAATGGTAATGGATGATGAAAAGAAGAGATAATTTAAAATAGTTGTTTCTATACAAGTTTTCTTAGATGATTTGTGGTGAGTGATGAGACAATTTTCAATAATCTATAAAAAAAATATTATATACATGAAGGTGAATGTTTTTGTGGTTTCATGCAGTTGCTCTAGGGTTGGACAGAAGCAGTCATTTTCTTCATGAGATATTTCCTTAATGATGAGATAAAGCCCGCTCGACTCTCAATGCACCTGATGGATTAATTCTGGGGTCTAAGGTTTAACACTAAAATAATGCTGGCAACACTTGAAAGTAACATTCGAACTTTATTTACATATTTAACCCAACAGCAGACAATAAGGAGTAATTAGCCGACAAGAAATCAATAAAACATACAAACGGTTCAATAACTTTCAACTAACAGAGAATATTTCAATAACAAGATTAATCACTAGAACTAATCGTGTCTGGTAGAATTAATAACAATTAACAAATGTTCAAAAACTGTTCAATAAACACAATAATAATTAATATACTATTCATATGAAGAAACTTGCTGCGCAGACTGACCTTTTTTGAATCCTTTTGAGACCTTTTGGCTCTTAGAACCACATAGTTCGAAACGTATCCGCCGCCCTTCAGAAAGGTCAGTTCTGCATTGCAAGTTTCTGCATATGAATAGTTATACTGCATTTCACGAAAATGCATATATATAATAATCAATATACTTACTGGCACTAGTCCAAAGGAAGTTCTATCACAAATAATCTTATAATAACAATAACTGTCACACGTATTCCCATTCTAAAACTCCGATCAGTTACTGTCACTGATCAAGAATGTCGAACTGTCATGGAAGAAGAACTGTCTCAATGATTGTCTAAATTGATTAATTAATGGTGTTTCCAATTGAATAATAATTCAATTGCAATTTCCAAATGTAATTGACATAGAACGTATCTTCAATTTTCACCGGAAAATCTTCAAATATTATCTATAACATTTTTCAATTTATTTTATAATTGATTAATTTAATAATTTGGTTATTACTTGAGAATCATCGATACATTGAATAATAATTTGATTTCCTTACAGACGCCAAACGCTTGATAGGAAGGCGATTTGACGACCCAACAGTTCAGGCTGACAAGAAGCTTTGGCCATTCTCTGTGGTCAACAAATCAGGAAAACCAGTCATTGAGGTGGTATTTCAGGGAGAGAAGAAACAGTTTTTTCCTGAGGAAATATCAGCTATGATTTTGTCCAAAATGAGAGACATTGCTGAGTCCTTTATTGGAAAAAAAGTGAGTAACAAAAGTGTTGCATTTTTGTTTAAATGCTTCATTTTATAAGTATATGTGCAATCCTGATTAATAGAAAGCGCATTATATACTAATTTTCTTTCATAAACTTTATATTGAAAAAATGTGATTATTTATTATTTTGTTGTCTGTTTTGTTTGTTTATACTTGTTACTTGAATTTGGTAAGACTGTGTTGTGATGTGTAATATTGAATTGTTACAAGTTCCTTGCTCACAGGTTATACGCAATAAGTTATTAGGTAAGGTTAGGTTACATGTGGGGAACCTTTTCCCAATGAATGCTATAAATAAATAGAATATTAAGAATTTTTTTAACAAAACTGAAATTTTTTACAATTTTCAGCTGATTTTTCCAACAACTTCATCTATTTAGATTACAGTAGATACTAGACAAGTCTGCAAATGATGATTACTGATGATTCAGTAACCTATTTATACAGCTTTATAGTATGTTAAGTGTGATGAAATTAAAAGTAATGAGACGCTGTACATGATGAACATGAGGTCATCACCAAGTATGAAGCAATAAAAATGGAATTCATCATGTGAGTCGTGCTAGCATGAGCTCGTGTACATCAATTGTTTAATGTCACGTGTCATACTACAAGTATTATAATTACCGTATTTATAAAAAACATATATTTACTTCTTCTTCAACGAGAAGCAGCTTCCTGTCAAGAAAGGAAGTTTTATCAAGAAAGATTTGAACTTCTATGTGCTGAGAGTGAGAAAAGAGTATAAATATAATATTTCAAGAAAGAACAAGATAGTCATTGACTGAATGCAGACGGTAATCATATTGGTACATTAATTTTTATGGGATCGTTGACCATTAATTTTCATGCTTCAAGCACGCAGTCCATTTTTCTTTATGGTTTTGTGTTGGTAGAGATAAAGGCTTGCTCTCCTTGATGATTTTTATTGCATCATATTTTTTTTGCTGATTTCCTTACTGCAGTAGCCAGTTTTCATTCAAGTCATTATCATTCCAATATTTAATCATAAATCGGTTCAACATTCAATGAACAGTTTTCTTTTTATTAATTAACTAAACACAATTATTAGAATAATTAGAGAAAAAAACATTTCAAAACTCCTTTTGATAGTATTCGGTTTTTTTGTCCCAAGTTTTCCGCTCTTCATTTCTTATTAACAAGATTGTTTTCACTAATCATTAAATTGTTTGTATTCTGCAGTAAATGGAATGAAATTAAAGATATTGTATGTCATTAAGGCTCTTAATTGGTTGTTTTGTGTTGTATGTAAATAAATAAATATTGGTGGAAGTGTTGATATTTTAAGCCATTATAAATTGTAAAGAGATTCATCATATTATTTCCAATTATATTCAATGACATTCCTTCACCCTTGGTGAAGCCTACTTCATCTGTTATTAATTTAAAAAAAACTTTTAGTAACATTTTCAACATATTAATCCAAATATCCGACTAGAAACTGGGTCAAGAACTTTATCTTCATGATTATCCAGTATTTTTATCATCCTCTTGCAGAGGATTTTAAGGTTTTTTCAACTGAATAAAATTCATTATAAATCTAAACTGTAATGCAATTTCATTGCTCAATCTTAATTATAAGATCATTGCTAAATTTTATTTCAAGCATGTCGTCATAACTTGTGACAGCAGGCAGTGGCTGGAAGGATTTTCCAGTCTAATATTAAAACTGACACTGTATTTCACTTTTAAATAATGTTTTACTCACATATATTGGAGATGCTTGAGGAATGCATTTCACTTCTGAAAAGAAGATTCGTCAGCCTTCTTTTCAGAAGTGAAATGCATTCCTCAAGCATCTCCAATATATGTGAGTAAAACATTATTTAAAAGTGAAATACAGTGTCAGTTTTAATATTAGATTGTTCATTAAGTATTTCGTCATGGAAAACATCACAGATTTTCCAGTATTTGAAATAGTGTGGTTCACCCGACTTCATATTGTTACGGGTTCTATGTCTAAAATAACGCTGGCAATACTTAAATTTATCACTCGCACTTTATTTACACAAATAATCACAACACTCACTAATCAGTAATGTCTTCCAGAAAAATAAGCAATTAAAAACAGATAAATCGATATTGTTCAACTGATAATGAGTTTTCAATAAACTGTACAAAAATCTGTCACTAAATGTCAAAAGGCCGATCTAATATTAAATAATAACTGTACAATAAACTGTCCAATAATATTCAAAAAGAATCGTCGAGAAAGAACAATTAACTTATGTAGCACAAGTCCATAATACAGTAATAGGTAAAAGAATTATCACTATAGAACTGTCAAGAGAATTATCACTACAGACAACGAAAGTTCATTGCGTGGTTTGTAATAGCGCCAACGGGATTTCACTGTCTGTATTAACGGGAACTGTCACTACTGCTACTTATCACGACGAGTTTCAAACAAGACTGAACTAATTTACAAAAGTCCACCTCTATTTATACAATTTTTCATAATTGAGATATCTATAAATTTCTCTACCAACTTCTACCAATTTCTAAAATAAACAATGAAAGACCTTCATGCCTTCCACAATATTTGATAAGACTCTATTAACCTCTAATCAAACAACTAGAACATTCTACAAATTACCAAGTAAACACCATAAAAGTGTCAAGAGCAGAGTAATTAATTGCTTAGAAGTAAAAATTTACATAGCAGATAACACCGAAAACCACTGTCCTTCTTTCTAACTACTGTATTTTCATTCTCATATTCCCTACAATATTATTTATTGTGAAACAGATTGGGATCAGAGAGAATAGAATAGTAACTATTAATAGGAATAATTGTAACTTTTAGTAATAGTTACTATTCTATTCTCTGATTGGGATGAGTGGCTGGTACAGGTGTCGCTCTAAACGACTGACCTCCGGCGCAACATTTCCAAATTAAGTTCATTTAAAGTCAGTCATCCTAATTCAGCCTTACAAGATGTATATATATACCTCATATATATCATTATATACCTATACCTCATATATATATATATATATATATATATCTCATATATCGCGTATGCCTTTGTAAAATCATTTATTAAAGCCACATAAAGCCGTATGATTTATTATTTACATTTTCTATATATTCATAAAAATTTATATCGAATAAAAATGCTGTTATAACAATGAGGTTCACTGATGAATTCTTGACTGATGATTTATTAACAGGTCACAGACGCCGTAGTAACAGTGCCAGCTTATTTCAACGACTCGCAAAGACAGGCAACAAAAGACGCGGCCACGATAGCTGGTCTGAACGTGACCAGAATCATCAATGAACCCACTGCAGCCGCCATTGCCTATGGACTTGACAAAAAGGTAAAACTCAAAGAGTTCGTCACTTCCATGCCTAGTTTTGATATGACAGAGTGCATAATTATATCGGCTTATGGTTCAATTGAAATTTATAAAGTAGGCTACTACCGTATTTTGTTTTATTTAAGGATAGTCACTGAACTACAGTAGAATTCCGGTTATCCAAGCCCCGATCAACCGAGTTTCGGGTTAACCGAGTGGGGCGCAACCGAGGTGCAGTGCTATGCGGTGAAGTTGTCTGATTCGTTAACGTAAAGCACTATGTCAGCCTTGGTGTCAGTCAGTTGGAGCGCTTGTTTCTGATTAGATATGACTAATGGCTGGTTGCTCGTTCGTTGCTGGCTCGTTCGGCTGCTGGAAGTTCGTTCAGGCTTAAATGTTTTCACCTTGTCATCATTCACCTCAATACCCACGCACAAGTATTAATACTAATGTAGGCATCATCCAATAAAAATCAATTGATTTAAAAATGTGAGTGAAAACATATTGTTATGAAAGCAAACAAAGGACTTGTTCTATTTACATCATTCCATTGTTTTCATGGTCGGACGGGACTCGAAGCCACCAATTCTTGGAATTATACAACTTTAACAGCTATATAAAGAAGTCCACGTGAACAAGCTAGTCAGTTTACAAACCTGTGTGACAGATTGTGTTACAGATCTCATGAGAGAGACAATCCAGTGCCAGTTGAGTAAACCGTGCTTGATTCCAGTGTCAAGTGCAGAAACAAGTGTTAAGTGTAAATAAAGTGCAAGTGTGAACTTTAGTTGCCAGCCTTATTTTAGCCATTAGAACCCATAACAATAGTTAGGAATTTATTTTTGTACAGAGATACCGAAAATTCATTATCTGAACGTTATTTATCAGTTTTTCTTCTTGGTTTTTCTTTCGATTAGTGTGTGTTGTAAGAGCGATTTGTGTAAATAAAGTGCGAGTGTTAATGTCAAGTATTGCCAGCATTATTTTAGCGACAGAACCCATAAAAATATCTTATACCAATATATTAATAATGCCAAATATTGACACTTTTATCTTCCTTGTAGAAGATTCTTTAATTATTTTCAGTAAGAATCTTCAAGGTTCCTTATCATCAAGGTTCATTTACATAATAATTCTCATCATTTTAATACCGAATTGCTTTTAAATATTAAGTCCTGTAATTACAATGGTAGTCAGAACTAAGTGATAAGCATTTCAACCGCTTCAGTAATCATAAATGATCAGTTATAAATAACCTTTCATTCATTATTCAATCATTCAATTATCATATGGTTATAAATCATTAATTTGTTCAAATCAAAGTATGAATGCTGCATTGACAGGGCGTAATTTCAGCCGGAGCACACCGGAGCAGCAGCAGAGCGTTTAGGACACCGGAGCGGAGCTCCGACTACCTAAATCGATAATGAAATCATTTATTTTAAACCAGATCTGAACTAGCGTGTTATTTTATATATTATGTAATACTATAAAATGTGCATTAATAACCATGCTCAAATGCATTTAGAATGCACCAATTCAAGTGTAATTTTCAAACATTTTCTGGGGGAGGACCCGCAGAGCTCCGACTACCTAAATCGATAATAACATCATTTATTTTAAATCAGATCCGAACTATCATGTTATTTTGTATAATCATGTATTTTTTATGTGCATTACTAACCATGCTCAAATGCGTTTAAAATGCACCAATTCAAGTGTAATTTTCAAACATTTTCCAGGGGAGGACCCCCGGGGTAATTCACAGCTCCGGTACCGGTACTTCTCAATTTAGAAATTAAGCCCTGTGCATTGATAATAGTTAAATATTCATGCAGTAACATGTGTAGAACTAACTACAGTAGTTGGTAATAGTATAGTAAAGAATAAATCTAATAAATTAGAGGTGCAAGCTGGAGTGCCTCAGAGGTCAATACTAGGTCCATTGCTTTTTTTGTTATATGTCAACCGTTTACCTAAAGAATTAATTAGTGGTAGAGCCCTCTTATTTGCAGATGATACATCACTCATTTTCAGCAATTCCATTCTAGATAATTTAGAAATAAGTGCCCATATAGGTGTGCAGTCCATTGTCCAATTTTTAAACCAGTTGAAATTAACTATAAATAGTAAAAAATGCCAATACCTTCAATTCAAAAACAAACATAATTTAAATGAAGATAGGGCTATAAACGTGTTTGTAAACGATAATCAATTAGACCAGGAAGAAAAAATTGCATTTCTAGGAGTTACGTTGGATAGACGATTGACCTGGACTCCATACATTGAGAAAATATGTAGTAAAATTTCATCTGGGGTATTTGTCCTGCGACAGCTCGCTAGATTGAATGACAAAAAGTTACTTTTCACAGCTTACCATGGGCTCTTACTGTCACATATTAGGTATGCTATCTTAGTATGGGGTAATTCATCAAAACAAAATCTTGATAGGGTGTTTAAGATCCAAAAGAAAGCGGTTAGGTGTATAGAAAGAGTAAATAGATTAGATTCATGTAGGCCGTTGTTCAAGAGACTTGGTCTCCTAACTGTACCCTGCTTATATGTGTGTGAAGCTACTTTATATGTAAAAACGAATGATATTAACCAAAATCTTGATGTACATGATTATAATACAAGAAGCCGAGGAGATTATCACTTGGTGAGTCACAATAGTAGCCTATTCAAACAAAATCCTAGTTATATTGGTAGGAAATTCTACAACAAGCTACCGCAGTTTTTGAAGAGTCTTGAAAATATAGAAATATTTAAAAATCAATTGAAGAAATATTTAGTTGATAAAGCTTTTTATAGTGTACAAGAGTTCCTTTCACATCAAAATTAAGCCTCACCTCAACTAATTGAAGTAATTATGGTATCTAGTGTATAATATTGTTGATCTGACTTGTCTTATACTCCTTAACTGGAGTCTCCAAGACGTAATCTACAAAAAAAAAAAAAAAAAAAAAATATATATATCTCAAGTAGATGAAGTACTCCTTAAATATGTGATGAGAATATAAAAATGAATTAAATTTATTAGCTGTTATGTTTCTTTACCTGGTGTGCTTGTAAAATGAAAGGATTACGTAATTTCCCACATTGAATAAAAGTAGGAAATACCTAGGACGAGATGATTTCTGTTGATTGAACGATGAGAAAATCTGCTCTGATGGATGAATGTGTTCATCACACTACAACCCGTGAGATGCAGCCATGATTTATGCAGTTTCCAGCCTTGAAAGATGCAATTAGATGTTGTTGCACGGCAGCATGATGCAACTGCATCGCACAAGAAATATTGCAGTTTTGATCGGCGCTTAAGAATTGGAAAGTCAAGGTGACGGCCTGCATTCCGTCTCTCACCAAGTAGGCTCACTATAAACATATTACAAAGGTTTCGTAATACTTGTTTGGAACTGTGATCGGTGACTTCGGCCTGCTGAGTGTTGAAATGCACCAAAAAATTAAATCAAGCATCTTTGTCGACAAGTATTTAATAATATTATAACTTGCATGGTTCTATAAAGGCTCTACAAATATTAAATTAACTTCCCTGTTCAATTAGTTCGCTAGGTGGACTTTGGAGTCAGTAACAGAACATTACACAATAAAATTTACAGAATTTGAAAATAAAACAGAAAATTTTACAGTGTAGATCTAACGGAATATTCGTATGCATTCATATGAACCAGGCTTTAAATGAAAATCATAAATGAAATAATAACTGCATTATGTATTTTAAAGCTATACAAATTAACAGCTTACTGACTTTCAAAAAATTAATAGTGCAGCTAAATAGATCTTAGATAATCAATAAAGATTATCGATAGTCTTTACAAAGTTGACTTTTTTTAGAAATTATTAATTTCTAGTAGTTGGGCTACTTCACCTGAAAAACTTTTATAAGGAAACAAAATAGTTATTGGTTCACTTTGTTTCATAGTTTTATGATCTCATAAATTTCATGTTTTTTTGTAACTGGTTCTTGACCAGTTTACTTGATAGTTTTAAAGGTTATAGTAATTTAAGAATGAGTGGTTGAAACTTACTGTAGGCCTTTAGATAAATCTTTTGTAACGATCTCTTCAAATTGAAAAAATCTACCTGCATTCGAATACAGTTAGTTATCTTGTAGCCATACAGCCATACTTGAGTTTTCTTATTGAAATGCAGAAAAAATTGAAAATATTCAGTTAAAATGTTTTCAACTGTTCATTCTGATTCCATTTAACTATTTGAAAATTCGTTCTGCATCAACATAAAAAATTAGTTTATAAGAAGTGTTATATTATAGCACTTAATTATAATACAGCATGAAATTAATAGCACTCACAGGAATTCGAAATTAATAAATTCTGTTTCTATAAGAATACTTGGAAGAAACTGGTCTGAGACTACTCAGATTAACTATAATCCACTTTATAGAGTAAGTTTTAAAGTATTTTATGCTTCGAATACTCAAAAACCTACTGGATTTGTTTAAAAGGGCAGACGTTCAAACTCAAAATAATAGAATAAATTTAAATTGTATAGGTTTATTACTACTCAGTAAGTTACTAAAGAGATATATTACTTTACTACAATACATTTGCACAATTTCTAATAAATGCCTGGTACTTTTTTCAAGGGTAGCCGTGAAACGAACGTACTCATATTCGACCTTGGAGGAGGTACATTTGATGTATCTATTCTGACAGTTGCTGAAGGTATCTTTGAAGTCAAATCAACATCGGGAGACACCCATTTGGGAGGACAAGACTTTGATAACCGATTATTGCAATATGCAGCACAGGAGTTTGAAAAGAAGCACAAGAAAGATATAAAAAATAACAAGAAAGCAATGAGAAGGTTGCAGGCCGCCTGTGAGAGAGAAAAGAGGACACTTTCAGGCACCACGCAAACAAACATTGAGCTGGACTCGCTACATGAGGGAATTGATTTTATAATCGGTGTCAGTAGGGCCAAGTTTGAAGACATCAATTCTGATTTGTTCAGAGCAACTCTGGAGCCAGTAAAAAGGGCAATATCTGATTCAGGACTTAACAAAAAAGACATAAACGAAGTTATTCTAGTTGGTGGATCTACTAGAATACCAAAGATACAGCACCTACTTCAGGAATTCTTTGAGGGTAAGGAGTTGAACAAATCGATCAATCCTGATGAGGCTGTAGCTTATGGAGCAGCTGTTCAAGCAGAAATACTCTATGGTAATAATTCCGATGAAGTCAAGGATTTACTATTAATTGATGTGACACCTCTTTCTCTTGGTATTGAAACTGCTGGAGGTGTGATGACCAATATCATCCCCAGAAACACCACAGTACCTGCAAGACATTCCCAAATATTTTCCACATACTCAGATTTTCAGACTACTGTCCAGGTACGTGTGTTTGAGGGGGAACGATCAATGACTAGAGATAATAATCTGCTTGGTGATTTTATACTTACAGAAATTCCTCCTGCACCTAGAGGTGTACCCCAAATTGAGGTTAGTTTTGATATAGATGTCAACGGAATCCTCACTGTTACAGCTGTAGAAAAATCTACAAGAAAAACATCAAACGTCGTTATTCAAAATGATAAAGGCCGACTCACTAAAGAACAAATTGATTCCATGATTAGAGATGCTGAAAAATTTAAGGAGCAGGATCAAAAGCTTAAAGATGCTGCTGATACAAGAAATTCGTTCGAGAATTATTGCTATGGTATGAAGTCGACGGCTGAGGATGCTGTTATGAGCAATAGACTTGGTCTTGATGAAAGGAATTTTGTTGTACAGAAGTGCAACGAAGCCATGACCTGGCTAAATGGCAACCTGGATGCAACTAAAGAACAGATTGAAGGGAAGATGGCCGGTTTGAGAAGAGAGCTTCATGAATATGAAAGTAGATTGGCAGGACGGCCATCTGGCCAAACCAATACTGCAGGCCCGACAATTGAGGAAGTTGATTGAAGGAAGTTTATAGAAAATATTATAAATTTGAAACGAAAACTATAGTCTACAATAATAAAATGAGAAAAACTGAAACATTCTTTACATTTCAATGTACATGACAAATAAATAAATAAACAATGGTCAATGAAAATATTATTCGTTTATTCCTTTTCACAATACAGAATAGCCTACAATTGGATAATGACACTGTAAAAATTAAAAAAAAAAAATACAAGATGAAAAATTAGGAATTACTTCCCCAAGATAATGGAAGTTGATGGAAGGAGCAAACCAATTTTCACAACAATTACCAACCGATTTTCAGTATGGATACAAGAAAAATTATTTTCTTGTAATTGAATTAGTTATTGTTATTTTTATCTCAAATCATAGAAAATCAACAGATTTTTCAAGGACCTATAATATTTTATCATTCTGTGGATAAATCCTATTGAAAACATGAATGTTCTCCTTTATAAATTACAAACTTGCATTGCTATTCATTCATTTTATAACTTTTACAATTACTGCGTATGGGCGCAATGTTTTTGGTAAGCTAACTTCATTTGGAACTGAATTTATTGTACTTGCAGAGCATCCTCAAAGAGCATACCTAGTTAGTGAATGGTTCAAGAGAAAATTAAAAACAAATATCGAATCATGCTTTTACACATCGTTTACACAAACAAGAGTAGCAATATATTTTATGTAGACTTTGATGGATAACAATGATTGATGGATCAGTCAGTGCAATAATCATTCTTGATATATGAGTTTCTTATCAACCATAAAATAGTAAATAATAATTTATTCAATCAAAGTATAAAAATATTATTTTCAGATAAATGTATTTATTTTTCCCTTATTACAATACGGAATACATTTAGAAAGAAAAGTGGCACTGTGAAAATTGTCAACTAAATAACAAGATAAATAAATTAATAAAATAAGTTACCACAAGACCATAAATTTACCAAAAACTACAACTTCTTACTAAACATTTATACTTTTCATTTCTCCTTAATGTCATGCTTAATTATTCCACTTCCTAATTATAAAACTCTCTTATTGTGATTTTAAATCACGATTAATAACACTGTTATACTTGTACAATGTATAACTTAATAACACTGTCGATATTTCAACACAATTTTATCTAAAGTCCAATTAAATTACAATGTCTTCTTGTTTCAATCTTCTAATCTGAAATGTGAATCGTCAGGGATGCTCAGAAGCAAAGAGGAATTATGATGATAGTAGGATAGTAGAACAATATTCTGGGTGGAGGATATGCGAAGAAGTGAATGAGAAACACGGGGACTTAACTTGTTGACTATGAAGCAGAGTAAGCCCGGAGAGGAATTAACGTAAGGCCAGGGGTCTTTTCATGTCCCTTTCGTTATGTCAAAATGAAATCCCTTTGTACAACTCAAAAGCTGTATTGCTGCATTTAGTCCGTTGCCTGTCGAATGTTTCATAAATGAGAGCCGAATCAGTGCGTCGGCTCTCATGACAGCTATGTTAAATAACAATATCAATTTGTCAGTTTGACAAGAAAAATATGTTGGACAGACTATGGAGGATTCAAAAAATTTATTGACTCAATGATGGAAGATAGTATTAAAATAATATTGTCAAGGCTCCAATTTACCAAAAAAATCTGTAGGATAGATATTGAGATTGATGGTAAATTGAAATTGAGCTCAAAAATGATTGGATTCCACTAAATAGACAATTCGACAATTTACAGGACTGGTTTGGTGTATCAAACTTTACCAACTGGAAAATTTGGGATTCGCTGACTTTATCACGAGAAAAATCAAGACTCAACTATCGAGTTGATAATATAACTCCTTTTCATTACACAAAAGGGACTTGTCCAATTATCTAGAATACTGAAGTGGTAGTAATCAGGGAGGCCCATCCCACCCCAAACTCTATGGCGCCATTACCTCCCTCCTCCCCAAATCTGACTGATTCCTTCCCACCCCCACAACTGTTCTTAAGTTATTAAGAGATAAACCTTAAACCTTGGCACTTACATAATGACATTGAGGCCCGTATTTATGAGTGTTACTTCAGTATCTCTTGATGCGAGTCTCTTGAAATGCCTCTATTCTAAATGCATCACAAGAGTTCCTTGAGTAAAGAGGCACTAAAGGAATTTTCATAAATACGCCCCTAAATGGAAAAGTTCTAGTGCATAGTCATAGGCCTATCTTGGCTAGCAGGATGAGAGGGTATTACCAATCCAGGGGGTCTAGGGAGTATGGAATACATGAGAGGGTCCGGAGGCCCTCCACCAAAAGATTTTGGAAAAACAATCCGTCACATCATACTTTAAGTGATTCTAGATGCGTTTCTGGAGAAGCTTGAATCCATTCATTTTTACACACATAATTATGGGTCAGCCACAGCTACACTCATGAGTCATTATTTGCAATGGACCTAATACGCACCCAATATGGCTTGGTTGTTGATGGGCAAACTGTGTTGTGTATCACAGGGTATCTCTAAAAGATCTTACGAAATATAAGAATCTTTCTTATAAAAATAGTCCTGGGTCCTTCACAGGATTTTTTTAGGAATTACTCCTCTGAAACAAAATTTTAAGTTATTCAAGACATGAATAAATCTATAGCCTGCATACTGGATCAAAGTGAATTGCTTCTAATGTTTAAGTCATCTCCAATTATCGTGGGCTTAACTCCATATTCTTTGTAGAATAAAACTATAGAACATTTTTGAAAAATAATCACTTTAAGACAGAATTTGAAGTGATTGTATACACGAAACCATTCATTTTAAAGGACTTTATAGGTCATAGTGAATCTTATCTACTGCTTGAGTAATGACCAATGTGAGATGGTTAAAACCATTCTTCTTTCCAGGATACACCTATGAATTGAGAAATTTTAATACAGTAATTGGAATTGGACAATGCATCAAGGTATAACAAAACATTTTTTCATTTACTGGCCTACAATCCTCTCATTTTCATGGCTCTTTATATTCGGACTTCTTTTATTTTGTAGGAACTTTTATTCTAAGAAAGATAATATTTTGCATCTGATGAGATAATAGGCCTACCGTTTTGTAAAGTGTGTCTGAAATATTCAGCCCATTATAGGCCTAAAGTTTTCTATAGCCTACCGGCAACTGTATGTTTCAGATCTGAAAGGATGAGTTCATTCTTAATGTTTTAATAGAAAAATTAAATCACATAATTTTCACATAAAAGTATAAATGTGTTTTCTTTTCCTAGCTTGTTGGCCAGTCTTAACAATTATTGTATAGGCCTATGTGACAGTTCATTCATTATCGTCAACGATCTTTCTATTCATCGGTTTTCATTTATGCACAGAAAAGTCCTGAAACAGTTAAAAGACAACCCCGCTTTTTTTTAAATAATTTTGCTCCTGAGTGTGATTTCTGCTTCATCTATTGCCAGTTCCCCAATGAATCTTTTATACACGCACGACGAATAATCTGTTGAGATGAACAGGTTATTATTTCAATCCTATAATTTTTTTAATTACCCTTCAAAACTTGTTTCGATGGCTCTCTGATGGCCATCCCCCCCCCCCAAGTCTGGGCACCCCTGATAGCAATAACTACTATTGAAGCACTTGACCCATTGAATCATTTATGAAAGGCTTTCAAGGAGTGGAAATATTTTTTGTAGTTGTAAAATTAATCAGGAATGGAAGGAATTTCACATATTCACATAAATATTAATTTTAGAATTTATACATATTTATTTAGAATTTAGGTAGGTTATAATCATTAGGTAATGAGTAATGAGTTACAACTTTGTCTAGTTCAAACTAATTTGCAAAGATGTGCCTCTTATTCAACGATATTTTATTGAAAATTGAAAACTGAAAAAATTCGAAGCAGGAATTTAGTAAGTGACTTGGTGAATTATAACTTTAAGCTGAATCATTAGGTGATTAATTACTTACAGGAAGCTTCAATTTTTCCCAATTTAATTAAATTTATATTTTTATGGGCTCTAACACTAAAACCATGCTGGTGACACTTAAAAGTAACACACGAAACTTTATTAACACAATTATCTAACAGAAGACACTAATAAGTAATTATCACTCAAAAAATTAATAAAAGAAACATACTAAATGTCCAATAAACTGTTCAAGTACTCAGTAATAAATGTCCAATAATCATGGTAATGATCGGTACACTTAATGTCACAAGTCGAAAGGAATTTATTATTAAAAAGAAAACCTTATTAGAATTACAGTCATAATTATTCTCACTTTAATCGCTGAAATGCACTTTACTGTTTACAGTATTTTAGTTAGAATTAAGAATAATACAAACACTATATTAATTTTATTATTGTCGATGCAAACTTTTTAGTTTCAAAAATGTTTATATTAAACATTTTAATGTTTATATTATTTAACCTTACTGACGCATTCATGTACATTTTATTTATGTTCTGAATAAAGAAATTGATTGATTGACAGTCACAATAAACCTGTATGAATTACTCATAGAATATAAAAAGTAGTTGGAGAAGTGTCATTTTTCACGACTTCTACAAAAAATTTGATTTTTGTAAATCAAAAACACTGACTTTAAACAAGCGTAACCGTATTTATACAAAAGCGTTTTCACTAGATACTAGAACATTCCAGTGCCGTCATTGATGTCTCATTTATTTTTTACACAGTAAATTCCAGAACACAGTAGAATAAAATAGAATCACATTTAATGCATGAGAGTGAACAAGAGTAAGGAGACAAAGAGAGAAACAAAAAGCGTCTTTTCTGTTAACATATCTCAATGTCTGAGTCATTGTGTACGTGTAGGCCTACACATAACAATCCAATTTAAACAAAGTGTCAGCGGCAGCGCTACGATGCTGTTGAAACATTGCAGGCCCTTGAATTACGTTCTTTTCTTCAATTTATTGAGTTGCCTACCAATTAAAATCGCATGGAATCAGGGACCTGATGTGTAACAGTTCCACAATTATGGCAATATGGATACGAGAATTTGGGAAGAATTATTGTTGAGCACTGGACAAATGGGCCACTTTTTACTTGTCGCTATCGAGAAGTGACCTACATCAGTAACATAATTATCTGATGGATAGATTGCGCGAATAATGAATGCCCTTCCCTCGCATTAGCATAGTAACTTAGTTGTTTCTATATGGACGTTATTTTTAGCAATGCAGCTTGAAGGCCATCTCAGTTGGCTGGCTTTATATGAATCATGTAATCTACTCAGCCTTTTCAAACAAGCGGCTTCTCATTGCAACCTTGAACGCTAAATGCATTTCGTACGTAATAGCATCCATACAAAAAAAAAAAAACAATCTTTTTCCGCATGGATTTGCATCGCGGGAATAATATGTCATATACTAGCTGCTTGAATGCATTCTATTCAGGTATTCTATTCAGCTATTATCGCGCTCTCTAGGATGCTAGGTTGCATCCAGCGCACATTACGTGCTTCCTGGCCACGTGGAACAAAAGAAACTAACGATGAGAATCTTTGGACATTCTCTATTATTCCCCCCAGAGAATAAGTTGTTAGGCTGAATCATTCTCATTGAAAATAATCGTCGTCATGTTGTCGATGATGGAGATGGCATTTCATAATACACTCGCAGGTTCCCCGATTCAATTGAGTCGGTATATTTAGAACTTGACATAATATAACATAGGCTACGTATTAAATTTAATAGTCTATTTTTCATCCCTTTTCTTACTTTTTTTTTTAAATATTATAGATCGATAAAAGCAATATCTTTTGCAACCTGTCATCGGTATAACACCGTAATAATTTAGGTATCTAAAATGTTATATTGGAAAGCGAAATAAGCTCCTTACCTACCCACTACTGATAGTGGAGTAAAGAAAGTAAAAATCTATACGCTGAGAAATGACTGCGCTCAGGATTATTCTATGACAGGGATTATAAGTTCTCCATTACTTGCTGAGAAAACACTGTAGTAGCCTTCCTAATCCTTTCTGGAGAAAAAGCGTCTCAAAGTTCTTTGGATTTGCCACTGTTTTTCCAGTATTCATTTGTTCTCATTCCACGCTTTTATTTTCATTCTCATTCTCCTTCCTTCCTTTCTTTTTGTGTCTAGCCATACTTCTTCTAATAACACCGCAACTTTATCAAATTCTTCGGCGATTTTGTTAGCAATCTTACTTATTCTGTACGGCATTCTCGAGAACCTTAATCTGCCCAACTTTGTGATCCATTCGAGTCTTCATACTTCTCTTGCTTCAGCTACTCGATATTTTAAGTTATTATAGTTCTTTGGCTTACAGACTAATCGATATTTCCACTTGATACCTCATTCGATATTTTCATTCGATTTTCCATATTCTCCTAGTGATTAGAATTAAATTGATAAATAATAATTTTAAAATCTTGGATTTCTTGTTCCATAACGATCTGCGTTGTTAATTTTAACTTTTTGTTTTAAAGGTAACGACTTGCAGTCAGTTTTATATTGTTAATATATAATAAATTTACTCACATTCGGCCGAACGTTTGCGAGGTAATGCATCTCATCTTCAAGGCCATGAGATGAGATTCATTACCTCGAAAACTTTTGGCCGAATGTGAGTACATTGTATGTAGTATGTAGAATTGAGTATGAATGTAGAATAACAGTTTCGTTAATATTGATTCCAATACTTTTTTTTAGACGGATGATGACCACATGAGTCTGCTACTCTTGTGCATAGGTAATGTACAAAATACGTACTTGGCACAAAATAACCAAAGCTGAACTCGCGGCCGCAGGATTATTCTCTAGCCAGAGTGATGTCAGAGATTTTTTCTCTGTCCTACTATAACTAGCTGCACCACTACGACTTTTAAACTCACCCACTACAATAATTACCATTGTACTATATTTTCGTTTTCAACTTCAACTAACCTAAAAAATTAAGATAAACACATCAAAAAAATTAAATCATTGCTATCTCATACAAAAACCGACATGTAAATGAAAATCCTAATTAAAAACCCCAACACACTAGGAAAGAATAACTAGTAGAAGAAAAATTGAATTTTAATTTATTCAAGATTAGATGAATCAGTAGAAAAATCTACATTTCCTAGTATCTTGACATTCTTTTAGATGAAAAAGGTACATTCCAATTCCATCAATTAGACAATTCAAATACTACAATTTATTAAGGACCGGTAGGGTAGGGGCCTTATTGAAATTGTGCAGTTGTCTGTCCGTCCGTCCTTTAGCTCTTTTGAAAGGAAGATTCCAGACTTTTAGAACTTGGTATATAGCTTCCTCATAGTCCAAGTGAGATCGCTATTGATTTTTGAGTTTGTAGGTCGAATATAGAAATAATTATGATGTGAAACAGATCGTCACTATTGGCTCTAGGTTAGTTTTGGCTAGTAAAAATAAAAATATGTTTCCCAGCTAGTTAATTTCGAATACAAAATTCTTTCTAATATTTTTCACATTGTTTTTGTATTCGAAATAAACCATCCATGCAACATGTTTTGATTTTTACTATCCAAAACTTACTTAGAGCCTATAGTGACGATCTGTTTCACATCATAATTATTTCTATATTTCAAATGTGAGCACAACTGATAATAATAATTACTGTAAAAAAGACCTAGTACTGGCCAAAATAACCAACAAAGGAAATTTCAATAGAAAAAACTTCAGAATAAAACTTTCTAAATGGGAAGTTATACCAGAGACAAAACCTCCAAGAGTTGGAACAAAATGAAGTGAAGAGAGAAAAGCTGAATTCGCTCAAAAAATGAAAAGCTGGTGGGCAAACAAGATGAACAAGCACTGATAGTAATAATAATAATAATAATAATAATAATAATACTAATAATAATAATAATAATAATAATAATAATAATAATAATAATAATAATAATAATAATAATAATAAAAGTAATAATAATAATAATAATAATAATAATAATAATAATAATAATTACTAGTAGTTCTGCGAACAGTGGACCTCACGCCCAAGAATAAGGGTACTTGCACAGAGAAGCAAGTACTCTATGTAATCAAGGCTAATTACCATTGCTAAATTAAACAGAATTATTGTCTGACTTTGAAACCTTGATTCAATTTTCGTAGTCTATTCTATGTTTTTTTTTCACTATGTCACTCTGTATCACATCATCATAGCTGTGCTTCTATTTTCCAGACAGCTGATTGTCAAATAAGATTAGGTTTCATATGTCTGATGAAAAATTTATAGAACTATATTGATTAAGTTTGTATAATTATCATTTATTTAGTAATTACTTGTTATATTTAATTAACATATTAGAAATGATTTGTTTCACTCATACAAATATTTTATTCTTATTAATGATAACTTTATTTTTATATGGAGGTTCAACCAAATGAATAAGAGGGCCCGAGGGCTATCTTGAAATCTGATTCCAATTGCATAATGATGGAGAAGGACATTTTAAAAATAATGTTTCCGACAGAAGAAGGCCTGAGTGCCATAATTTTTTATTTTTCAATGTCCTTGAAATACAAGTAAATTTTGAAAATCCTAACACTTACATCGCTGGGCCTTCCTTGCAGGAAGATCTGAATTTCATAAAATCTGAAATATAATTATACTACATTGGATTTTACATATTATATACTACTGTAAATTGAAATGTATATAACGCTGCGGAACCTTATATAATAATAATAATAATTATTATTATTATTATCCACGTAAAGGACCCTTTGGGATCACGTTAAGCACTTTGGTACTTCTTGCGGAGTTTCCAGGCTGTTTTCATTTTTTCACTCTTGTTTTTCTTCCTTTCTTCTCTCAATTTAGGTCGAGCCTTCTTCGGTTTGATCTCTGACGTCACTTCCCATTTATTTATTGCTTGCCTAAATTTGTCCCTTATATAATTAATTATTATAAGTTGGATACTCTACTTGGATGCTTCGTTGCTAGGTAATTAAAATTTTTGTAGTTATGTGTTCATCGGGTAGACTTATCTACTACTTAAGAAGAAAAATAAAATTATTTTCATTTAAATAATGTTTTGTTTATATTCTCTGATACAAATGTTGTTGATAATGATAAATGCTTGGATTAGACTTGAACAGATTAAATAAGAAGGTTGAACTAATATTTATACTGAAAAATTCAAACTATTGAAATCCAATGCTGATTCCATATGATGGTTGAACCCGGTAAAGCACATACTATATCATATGTCTCCTTTTCGTTAAGGGCCAGTGTTCCTTTTCTTTTTCTCCTTTTAATTATGCTATTAATGCAAGACAATTTCAAAAATCCTTACACATACGTCGCTGTACAATATTAAAATGAATATCTTTGCAACATTTCATAAAATTTGGTCCACGCGTTTAGCCGTAAATGTGTTACAAACAGACAGACAGACAAATACAATACAGTCGTCTTAAGAGATACCTCTCTTCGTTCGGTCAATTATACCATTTAAATTCGTCAGGTCCTTAGATACTCCATTGTATTGGTTTAATTTATGTAAAATTGTCGGGTCCTTAGATACTCCGTTATATATCGTTTTATTATTACGAAGAGAAATATAAAAATACATGGCACATAAAAATAAAGTTTCATAATTTATCACTTGCTTTGAATAAAAGTATATCCTTCAAAAGGTACAACATTTAATTTTACAGATTGTAATGTTGAAATAATTTTGCTGGTATACCTGCGTGAAAAGTAAGTACTACACTTTTGGCGTATACTTGACCTGGAATGTAATGATAATATGTAAGTAGAAAGTTGCTACAAGGTTTCGGAGTAGAAAGAAAACAATTGGAAAACAACAAAATAGAATCAGTGGGATCTAGTCTGTACTCGTACTGCATAGACGTGAACCTACGCGATTTAGCAGTTGATCGTTTACATAGTAATGATTCATCACAGTGACGCTTGCCGCTTTTGACGGATTGAAATCAGCATAAATAATACTGCCGCTAGAAGGATGAATGAATTATTACTTAAGACAAATATGTAGAAGACATAGATCATAACAGGTGTCGAGCTAAATCCGTTGCATTGCTCCACCATAGCAACACTGTTCTTCACTAATTTAGAGCCATTTCTGCGCGTCTGGGCGAACATCTCGAGGCTCCTAACATTTATGCAAATGGCCTCCTCGAAAGAATGAACATTGGCTGTATTCATTAGCACAGCCCATTCCAAAACTGGCTTCAATGAAGTGAGTAAGTTGCAGACGCACTCAAGTGCTAAGCACATGGACGCTTTCACCTGTTTGCAAGTAGTGTTGATTGAGAGCTTCAAAGTGCGAAGAAAAGCGAAAAACTAGAACTTTGTTAGCACTCTTGTTAAAAGCTGAAATTTGAATGTGTTAATCATCTGCAGAAGGCGTTCGTTCACTAGAATGTCGGTGAGAATTTTGTTTCTGAAGGACTTCTGTTATTCTGCCTGCTAAGAAAACAACAACTGGTACCTGAAACTTCACATTACACAATAAGAGTAGTTAGTTATTCGACGTTTTTTCAAGACTCTAAATGGAACTCTTATCATAATAGCTATAGTTTATCGACATTCCAACGCCATTATTACAGCAAAAAAGTATCACAATATCTATTATAAATGATTAATCACTGAAATACAAATAAATAATAAACAATAACAAAAAAGTGGCCGGTTTTATGCATCGTGTTACCTGTCGCGCATTTATAAAAACGTTAGAAAGGTGTGTAAATTCGGTCACGCATTTTAAACACGAAAAAAAACACAGTGACAATCCGGTCACGCGATAGAAAACGCGGGTCAGAAATGGTGTAAAGATGGTGAAATTCAGAGATCAGTAAAAAGCGTAATTCTACATGATATTTAGTCAGGTGAATATGATAAATACGACTACAATTTAAAAAGTTCAAACCGAAATCTCAGCAAATTTTGATTTTGGTTGAGATGTCACAAAATGCGCGTTTGTATAAAAACGGACAAACAACTTCCCATTTCGTTCCGATGCATTTGATCTTTTCCGCGGCAGTATTTAAATTGGGCATTTTAACTACCTTCCGCTTGATCTTAAAACAACACATTTGACTCAATAGTAATTGAATCGCCGCGTTTATTGTCGCGCGACAGGAAAATAGGTGCATAAAACCGGCCCAACAGGATGCACAGGCATATCAACAACAAAAACAAGAAAAGAAAGAGCAATCAACAACAAAAGGCAATCAACAAAGGCATATCAACAACAAAAACAAGAAAAGAAAGAGCAATACATTTTTTACAAGGCAAATAGAAACAAACTGGAAAAAGGCAAAACTGGGCAATAAACAAACAAATAAACTGATTGTTTGTTAAGTAGTGCTATAGTTTTTGATTGATGTTTTTAGTTGAAATGCTAACATTTTATCAATATCTGAATGTATTTAGCAAATTCGAAAAAGATAGTGTTTTCCTCAATTGTTATTCACGTTTTTTGTTAACGAAATAATATAAAAAATAAAATAAAAAACACCTGTTATCAACAATGGAGAGAAGGACAGACGTGTTTTTCAGTTTCTAATATTAATAATGTAATAAAAAATTGGAATGTGATGTACATACAAAGACAGCAAAAAAGACACTGTTCTCTGCTGTAAAATCACTTCCCGGTGGTTCGGAACCCACCTAAAACTGTAGGTCCAACTCATCAATCACCATCATCCAACTCATTACCCACGCACAGGTCACAGACCTATGTGGGCTTCATCCTCAAAAAAAAAAAAAAAAAAAAAAAAAAAAAAAAAAAAATACTTATGCAATTAATATGTAATAGAATACATACATAAATATAATTTCTGTTGAGCCACATAGCCCAAACTTTAAAAAAAATATTCGCCTTCATCACTAGGAGGTAATGTGATATTTTTTTAAATATCGTGTGAACTGACCTAATTACCATGGAACATGATAATTTGGAACGCCCTCATAAGAAGTTTGTAAATGTATTCCATTTTTTTTTTAAATGTACGATTCAATTACAAACCAGCATTACCAGCGAAATGAGATTTGCAATAGCCATTTGATCCAACAATTAACTTGTCATCTCAAATTACGATAAAAATTATTGTCAAATTTCTTCTGAAGAGAATTTTCAAAAATTAATATAAATAGACTATCATCTGTGAAATGTCTTATTCGCAAAAATATTTTCTTTATCTTTCAAGCTTGTGGGTGAGAGGAAGAAAAATTTTTTTTGTCTGTCATACTAAATTGTATGTAAATTAATTGTAGAAGATAGGGGAGATCAGGAACAGTTTGAACACGGGACAACATTGTTCACAATCATAATTTCCGCCACAACAGTAAAGTTAGTGAATCATATAAGACAGATATTCGATTTTGAATAACAAGCTGAAATTCTAACTTATCGGATAGAGTGATAACAAATGCTTGCCAAATATTTAAACAAAAAATGTTTCACAATATTTTTTTCAATCTATCCCCGTTCCCCCCTAAGGTAATTGGGGTTGAATGGTAGAAAACAGGAGAGATTCTACAAGCTTAGAGTTATAAAACTGTACAATTCAATTCCACTAACAGCAAGAGAAATAACGTCACGTCAGTCATTTAGGAAAAATATTAAAAAAATCATATTACAAATAGATAACGCTAATGACTTTTTTCTAAATTAATTTAAAAATATATTAAGTATAAGGTACCCTACAAATAGATGAAACGAGTGACTTCATTATTTTCTAAATCAATGTAAATTACTTTCAATTTGTAAAAGACTGGTTAACAGCACTTGAGTATTTCGTTAAAAATTATAGCCAAAATTTAATAAATATAACTAATAAGGAAAAAAGCAGCCACCACTGCATAGAGATAATCTAGTTTTTTTTTGTGTGTGAAAGAGTACGAGTGTGTGTGTGTGAATGTGTGTGTATGAGGATTCAGTAAGCTATTATGATTTAGTATGTATTGAAGTGTTCCCACACAGGTTTTCCTATAGGGAAACACATATTTGAAGATATGTTGATTTTATTTTATTTTGTAATTGATTGATTTTTTGAATTTGAATTTAATTTCATAACATTTATTTCTGAAACAAATAATTTAATGTGATATAAACAATGTATTTTGTCGATGAGAGCAAAAAAGGTTGCTAAATCCAAAATGTGTCTAAAAAAGAATAAAGAAAATAATAATGAATGAATCAAAACAAAGATAAACGATTTTTTTTCGGAATGCTTTTGGTAAAACTGTGAGTAACCTTACCGTAGTGGAGAATGACGGAATGTAGAATTACTGATGAATGATGAAATTAATTAATGAGCTCATTTATGTGGCATGCTATCTTTTGGAGAATATAAAAAGTTATACAAAACCTTTTCCTTGTTTACTTTCCACGTGAGGGGTTAAAATGTGCTCACAAAATGTGTGTTGTATATAATACAACATACGCAAGGATATGTGGGGATGGACACCCTGAGGGGATGTAGACTATTACTGTATATATGATAAATTGAATACTGTGAAACTGTTCCTTTCCACCCACAATAATTAAATTCCTCCTACATGTGAGGGATGGGACCTTATCACTGGTTTTTTGTGTATACTGCCTTAGGCAGTATATTGGGCATTATATTTTTTCAAAATTCGAGCTTTATTTGGAAAAAGTTAGACTGCTATCTTTGCAAAAAATTATCACAGAATGAAAATCGACCATTACAGGAAGGATTGTTTGTTTAAAAAAGTTTCGATTAATTTCCAGGGAAAAGATTATTCTCATAACATTACCGGAAAACTCAATTCACAAAGTAACAGATTCACATTATGCAAAATAAACTTTTTTTATTAGTTTTCTTCAATCCAGCTTCTTGCAACATTATAATGGTAACCTTTTTGTATACTGCCATAGGCCAACTGTTGTGCGGTACATTATATTTTCATAAATCAAGTTGAATTTGGAAAAAGGACTGGTCCCTTCAACAGTCTTGAACTTACGTTTAATTGGTTGTTATTTTTTCAAATAATCATTACTTAGGCTCTATTTCAAATTTATGGTTTTTTGCTCACCTGAAAAAGTGCCTTTTTGAAGAAACGGTAGTAGATGCGTGGGGCCATTAAGCCATCGATACAGGTAGTTGTAGGAAAAAGAGATGTTTTTTAGGAGAAGATTTTATTAGAACAATTTTTTTGTTTCAATTGAACTAATTCCTCCATTAAGGGTATAAGATTCGAAATGAAAATCGTTTAATTTGATATCTGGTTATTTTGGATATAAATTTAATTTAGGTGGTTTATTTATAAAACATGTATCATTCACCCAGCAATTAAATAGAATTTGCTCGGACTTCATTCTGAAGTAAAAACATTTTACTTGTGAAAAGCTTGCTTATAAACTCTTCAGTTTCTCAGAACGCGAAAAAATCTATATTGCTGGACTGAAGACATAGATAGTAGTGAATTTCTTGCTTTCTTTTGTCATTTAAAATCTCAACAATACTTATCGTTTTTTGTTTATGCCTTGACCATAGTTAAGTATAGTACATTGGTTTTAAAAAGCCAGCTAACCTTGCATGAAGAAGCTGAATGTGATAACTGCTTATCTCCCATTTCCGAACCAAGCCTTCAAGCACCAGCACATGAATCACGTGCCCATACTAAAAGCAGCAATGACATCATACGAAGTGCGGCCTTCAAGAGACGGTGCTTTGCTGCTTTATATGTCAGTGATGTAAGTAACTCTACTATTATGATAGAAGGAGAGGGCATGTGGTTGAGAGGCAGTTAGCTAAGTGAGAGAAAGGAGTGAGAACGAATGAAGAATCAGAATAACATGAGTAGTGAAGGTGGAGGAGATGATAGTGTGTATATGTGAGAGGGAGAGAAGTTCTAGGAGTGAGAACGAAACAGTATGTACGGGAAAGAAAATAGTAGAGTATGAATGTAAAATACAAGAGGTTGTAATGTTGTAATGTGTGTATGAATGTGGAGTAGGCTATGTGTATGTGTATGTATGTACGTGAAAGAAAAAGGAGTAGTAAACAGAAATAAAGATTGTGCTTTGTACAAAGAAAGAAGAAAGATGAGATGATGAGGATGAGAAAGTGAGAACAATTGAAGAATAAGAACATGAGTACGAAATAAGGATGAGAATAAGAGATGAGTAAAATAGTGATGGTGTACGGTATGTAGAAGAAATGACAATTTTTACGGTTGTGCGAGAAACTGAAGTATCTTTGAAGACGTTTGGGTCATATATTGTGAAGCACCCAGATGATATGAATGGAGATTGTATATATAGAGAAAGAGGACAGTAGATTACATTTAGAGATTAAGAATAGAAATACATGACTGGAAATATATTGTTACGGGTTCTATCTCTAAAACAATGCTGGCAACACTTTCAAATTACCATTCGCACTTTATTAACAAAAATTACCGTCAACTCACACTAATCAGTAACATTTCACAAAAGAAATCAATCAGAAACAGATAAAGCGATAATGTTCAGATAATAAAGAATTTTCTATCTTACTGAACAAAAATCAATCACTAACTGTTAAAAGACTGATCAAATATTAAATAATAACTGTTGTCCTATAATTCAAGGAGAAGCATCTAAAACATGACAGTTGAACACTACAAGCACTTACGAGTCACTGTATAAACTAGTAAAGAAGTTTGAATAATAATCTGCCACGATATAATGCGATTATCACTTAAACAACAAACGTTCATATAACACAGTTTTTATTAGGTGATCCAGTTTGTATGAGCGGGAACTGGAACTTTCACTCTGTCACATTAAAGTTTGAATCACAACTGACTGATATGAGAATGAGAGCCTATGTCTTTTATTCCTTTTTCATCATTCCAGAGAGGACTAGATGGCTCTCCATTTTTCTATCAAATTCTGAAGTAAACAAATAGAACATTCTCCATTCATCCAGGCTATTTTAATTGCCGAGATAAGAACATTCTCAAGGTGTCCCGATAAACTGCAAGGCAAAGCCAGTGCGGGGATAGTAAACAACACACTGCTTAATGGTAACCAGAAGTTAATATTGACACAGCAGATAACGCTAAAAATCATTGTTTCTTCTTTCTTTCTGTGTCCCTAACACTATTAATAGAAATGAATGAATGACGATGATGATGGCGATAATGAATCGATAGAAGATAAAAATGAAAATGATGATGATGACGGATAATAAATGACTAATGATACTTTTTTTGTTTTTTTTGGAGGGTGAAGCTCACATAGGTCTAAGACCTGTGCATGAGTAAAAGTTGGATGATGACGATTGATGAGTTGGCCTACAGTTTTAAGTGGGTTCCGAACCACCTGGAAGTGATTTTACAGCAGAGAACAGTGTCTTTTTTGCGCCCTATGGTAGTGACAAAAAGATGATCTAATAAGGTTTAATGGATTCAATGCTTATTTTTTAGATAAATAAAAAGAAAATTATAATAGTGTGGGGTTGACACGGCAGGCGAGTTGTGACACCCACAAAAATGGCTCAATTGAGTTGTGAAGGAGTGACTCAGGACTGAGTCCAAATGTATGACTCAGGGGTAGGGTTACCATACGTCAGGATTTGTCCTGACATGTCAGGATTTCGAGGCTCTCGTCAGGACTGCGGTCTTTTTAAACGAATTGTCAGGATTTTTTGATATTGAATGAAATACAAAAGATTTGCAAGTAGGCGTAGTGTACAAAGAATGTGTAGCAGCATTGCCACCTAGAAAAGCTAGTTATTTGGCAGTTTAGGGGGGAGGGAGGCCTCATATCGGCATATGTATGCACACTTCATATTTTATGTATTTGAAGTATTTTGTGCTTTGTATTACACAGCTATTACTTTTTTGAAGTGTCAGGACTTTTCTGTGAAGATCGGACTTTTGTCAGGACTTTTCAATTTTCGGTATGGTAACCCTACTCAGGGGTGACTTATTGCATGTAATCTATTTCCATTAAAAGAACTTGACATTGCCGCAAGAGTCATTCAACCTCAATGAGTTGTGTGATGCAAGTGTTGTTGGTTGTGATCTGTTACGTTGTAATATGGACTTTACAGTACCTTGTAGCAGTGGACTTTACCAGTCGTGGTGGTGTGGTATTAAAATTAAAAATAAAATTAATAGATTTGTGTTCAGAACAACTTAAAGATTTTGGAGGGGATGATTTTCCTATTTTTTCCTAGGGAAGGTTTTTCTATTTAAAATGTTATGTCTTTCTTCTTTTTTTTGTACTGCTTATCTAAACTGTGCCAAAAACTATAGTATTGCTTATCACCTACAGGGACCCATTGAGTCCATTGAATTATTATAAAGAATGTTTGAGGAGGAATCTTACAAACTTCTCAAGCTTATTCCTCTCATTAAAAGACTATTAATCAATTTTAATTGTGAATAAATAATATTTCTACTCACGTTTTGGCCAAACGGTTTCCAGTCATGAAGACTCGTCTTCAAGGCGTCCTAGATCGGTGATGTTGGTTTTTTGGATAGAAGAATTGTGGTTTTTGTATAATGTGATCAAAACGTTTGTATGATTTAAAATTTAATCGTTCATTGAGGATGTTTTTTTTATTGTGTGTGGTGTGTTTGTAAATTTCAAATTGTTCCAAGGTGTTGAGTTCGTGTCCTCTAAGTTTTATATTATGTAGAATGTGTAGGTTGGTAGTAATGTCAGTAAAAGTGAGTCCAGTTTGAATGATATCGTCTGCAATTTGGTTCTTGTATTTAAGGCTTGTAAATGCTCTTTGTAACGTTGTTTTGTTCATTCACTACTTTCTCCTAACGTTACTTGTGGAGAATTTTATTTCAAAAGAAATGTCATGGTACCCAATAGCCTAAAACATACCCAAAATTGATAAAATCCGTATTTATTAGTCGAAAGGTATTAGTTTTCATTTTGTTATACTTGTGTGTTTCGTAAAATAGAAACTCTGATTATGAACTTTGCATACATTTATGACTATTATTCAAAATTTTATTAAGGGCTTACAGTGCCTTTGAAATCGTGCCGCGGTGCGCACGCCCATACGTCTGTGCTCTAGCTCTTGAAAGGACGATTCTCTTGGAGCTAGGTATGTATGTATGCTGCTTCATATTGAGGAGCTCCTTATTGATTTTAGAGTTTGGGAGTCGAATAAAAAAATTGTTATGATGAAAAACAAATATCCACTATAGACTCAAGGCTAATTTTGGCCAGTTAAAATCAAAACATTGGACAGCTGGTTCATTTCAAATAAAAAATAATTAAGAATATTATCCACTTTATTTTTTACAGCGTAATTGTTGAGAAGTTCATTCCTGATTGTGTTGAAATCTCTTCTTAAATTATTTTAAATGGTCGAATTTAAAAAAAAAACAGATATATTATGGGATCTGTTGAACATGAATAAGAAGAAGAACGAAACTCTTTCTCAAGAATTGCCTATGTGCATTTCTTTGTGATCTGGGAAGCATATAGAAATAAAAGCAGTTAAATTATGTATATGCCTACCAGCACTACTGATAAAATGTAAATAATTTATTGAATTATACCTTCTAAATTTGCACACTTTACAAAAAATGAATAATATTTGGCTTTTCAGCCGTAGAAGGTAGGAAAGAAGAATTAACTTTAAAAATAATGTAAAGATTTTGATATTGTAATGTTTATAAATGTTTAATGATGAGTGGGTGAGATGTTCTTTTTCAAGTGTCGTCTAATTATTCATTATTCCTAGAAAATATACTTTATAGATATATAAAATATGAATTATATTATAATATAATTCATAATATTATAATATCATATAATATGAATTGTATTATTAGGTAGAAAAAAAAGGAATTATAATAAAATATAAGTAGGAAATCCTTTGTCTGCAACAATGACATTATGATTGTTTTTTAATTGTTCGCTTGCTTTGCAAGGTTTATGGAATACAAACAATTCTATGGAGTGGCCGTAGCCGAGTGGGTTAAGTGCTGGTTTGCTAGCCCAAAGGTCCCGGGTTCGATCCCAGTTCTGACCGAAAGATTTTACCTCGGGCCACTCCCGTGTTTCGGAGGACACGTTAAGCTGTCGGTCCCGGCTGCCTAAAAACAGTCGTTAAGTCACGTCAGAGGCCCTGAACTTATTCAGGTGCGACCTGATAACTCTGACACCAGACCTGAGCCAGCCAGGTCACACGATATTATTATTATTATTAATTCTATTCAAAATTAATTATATTAATTTTATTATTTAATTAGCCTATATATTATTCATATTATATCATTTATAATATATTTATATAAATATTTTAATTATATTAACCTTGCTATGTAGGTATGGACAATAACAATTATTTGACAAGATGGTGGGTATTCTTTTTTATCACTACTGCAGAATGATAAAAATAATTGAGATACTTTCTTATCACTCAATTAAAAATGATCCAGATAGATATAAAGCCCAGTCGGGCTGGAGTAAAACTAGATTTTAAAGAATATTTTAATATTGCTGTGCAGTTTTGTGATTCTGTCAATGTTCTCTCTCTAGCTGGCTGGATCTTCGTCAACTACTGCTGCAATAGTTTTAGCTTTACCCGCAAGGTGCCGCTATATAACGGTAGCGTTGGTGCTGCTACACGTTGTCGTTACTTGGAATTACTTCTACAAGCTTCACTCCATAAACTCTGAACGAAGTATTGTAATTTATTGGAAGAGTACTTACCTAATCATTTTTTTTTCGGATGATGAAGCCCATATAGGTCAGAGACCTGTGCGTGGGTAATGAGTCTGATGATAATGAATAAGGTATTACTATTCTCGGTGGATTGACAAAAGAAGGCTTAAGAAAATCGCAGCAGTTTTCTCTCCCCGCTAGCCTAGTTAAATTAATGTTTTTGTTCACTTTATGTTTTATGTTGCACATGTATCATATTTTAATGAGAATAATGTCATATTAAATGACACATTACAAATACCAGACTGAATTTGAGCAATGACAATGAGAACTCTCAATGAGAATGCTAAAAATAGCATTTTACTAGTTGCCCAGGAAGCAATAGTAGCCACAATAAATAATAAAAATATAGCCACAATAAAACACAAAGTAATTCCTGTTAGAAATCACACTGATATATCGAATATCATAAAAACATGGATTTAATTATTCATCATGGACAAGAAATTTATTATTCATCATATTTACATATTTCAGACTTGACAAACATTAACCTTCCTTTTAAAAAATGTATGGCTGCCACAAAAAATTGTTTGACTGCTGAGTTGACTTATTAAATACGGTAATAATTGTAGCTATATTTTGATTGTTGTGGATTTTGTTTATCATTCTAGATTTTTGAAGGAATATCTCATATTCATTAACATCGATTGATTATTTGAAAAATGTCTGATAAGACTGGCAAGCTATAATAATACTAAAAAACTAATGAAATTGATCTATCTTAAATAATACTATTGAATTGTTTTCAATTATAATTTTATTTTAAGAAAGATCTTACATTTATCAGCATTTATTTGATAGATATCGGACAAGACCTCAAAATTAGAAACATGATGTAAAAGTAAAACAATAAGATTTTGTCAATCCCATTTCAAGACGTTGTTTTCAAAAATGATATTTTATGACAGTATGTTTTGTAGAATAACACAAAATATAGGTTTTGTAATAAAAAACTAAAGATTAAACTATATTCTCCTTCATTACAGATACTTTTTAATAAGTAAGAAGTAATATGGATGATACTAAATTATTAGATAATTTCAATACACTCATAGGCGTATTCAGAATGGCTATCGGGGACTGTACAATAACCCGGGTATGGAATAACCCCTAACAAAAGGGGTTCCAGGAAAATTAAAAAAGAAAACTCTTTAATTGTTCTAAGTGATTCTAGACTCATAACCAGAAAAGCTTAAACCCATTGATTCATTTTAATCCATCCATTTATTTCCATGGATCAGTGATAAAGAGGCCTGGACACAGGAAGTAGCTGGGAGATGTGCAAGATTGATAGTATCTATACACAATCACCAACGTAGTGAGAGCCTGAATGAGAGTGGACTGCCAGCTCAGAAATCCAGCTATACATCATTTCGTTTCACTGGGCTTTATAGGCTTATCCAAAAATCATTCAATAGAGTTCACTACTCATAACCCTATTCCTCATTACCTCATCCCACCAAATATGATATATATTACTATCTTTACCTTCAGTAACCTTCCCACTCCCAACAAAACTTACTATATTAATTGACCGAACGCAGTAAGGTCTCAGTTTTAACCCGACCGCTTAGTATTTAGTCTGTTCGTCTGTCTGTCTGTCTGCTACACGATTACATTTAAACGCCTTGACCGATTGCCATGAAATTTTGTAAAAACATTCCTTATTCCTTGGCAGAGCGATGTATGTATGAGGTTTGTTAGAAAAAAATGCCACCCCCACCTTTTTTAGAGGTCCCAATTTAACCCTGGTTATTGGAATGTTTTGGCTGCTTGTGGATTTAAATCAAAATCAAGATAATTATTTTATAGTAGGTTCAATTCAAGACAAAAAAATTGTTAAACCCAACAGTGGTGTTAAGAGAGGGGGTTTGAATTTTTTTTAAATCTTCAATATTGAGATTTTTCCAAATTCTTTTTCATTTTGGTAGGACTTTTTGTGCTGAGTGAAAAGTTTAATACTAAATTCTTAGCATTTAAAGGGTGAGGGGGGGGGGTTGTGGATAATTTCTGCGATTGTGAGTGGAAGATAATTTTAGAGCAAAAACGTTGTCACTGAACACTGACCTTCTCTTTAAACATTATAAGGGGGAGGGGGAGAAAATGAAAAAAATCAAATATTGAGATAATTTGGAAATTTATATTCTCTTCTGGTAGAGCATAAAAACTCAGTAGACTTCTATCCGAACAATTTCAATAAATAATCCACTTTGAAGCTAGGTGTGAAAATGGGGGAAATTTTTTGGGGGGATGAAATTTCGAACTTTTTTGTTGATAAATAATTCTTGCTTTTTATGATTGGAGGTTAATATTAAGAGCTGATAAAAATGCATAGTAATACTTTTTTGGATATTAATGATGATTTCTGGGGGGCGACAAAAATTTCACTAGAAAAGGGTGCGGCTAAATAAATTTCGAACTTTTTGTTTGCGGACGAATTTTACTTTTTATGATGGGAGGTGAATTATTCTCCGACCTGCCAAAAATGCATAGTAGCCTTTCGTTTGGTAGGTTGGGTGATTTCTAGGGGTAAGGTAATTTCTAGGTGTCAAAAAATTTGAACTTTTCAAAAATTGATTCTTTTAGTTTTTATCACCAATGATAAATTAAGCAATGAAAATTGAGTCGAAAGTGATCTTGAACTTTTTTAAGTCATTCACTTTTAGTGAGGTGTGTTGGGGAAATTGAGGTCTCCTGAACTACTAGTTAACAGAACTACTGGTTAATCAGTCTACTACGAATATTTAGCGAATCTAAAGCTTGCCTCGATATGATCTACATCACTTTATCTAATTCTACTAATACTTCATATAGTAGTGACTTATACCATACTTCATATACTTTATAGTAGTGACTCATACTTCATATACCTAATGAGTGATATGGCCCGATAAGCCTACAAAAATGGTTGTTTTTTGGTAACTTCAATAGTATACCAAAGGGCAGACATGGACAAACATCCCAAGAGGGGTATCAAATAGAATGAGAAATTATTATAGGCTGGCCAAAAAATTGAGCAAATCTCATTTTATAGTAGTTTAACTTCATTTTACAATTTACTCCAACTTGACATTGCTTGTAACAGGATCGATGCAACAGGGTATAATAAATTTAGTTTTTAACCTTCCAAAAAGGCATAAATAATTTGGTGGAAAAGCTTATATTGCAAAATTGACTCAAGTAAATACAAAGGAAGATATCGGTTCAACTGAAGACATCAACTTTCCAGACGATCTCTAAACCCGTTCTTATGGAAGTAAAGGAGGTTCGGGGGCATTCCACATTTTTTTAAATAATCCCTATAAAACTCAATTTTAAGCGTTTCTTGACATGAATCAGTGCATTTAAATGCACATTATGGGTTTAAGAGCACCTTGACTCTTGGCTTGAGTCAACGCCAATGGGATAGTGGTTGGTTGGTGGGGGGGGGGGGGGGGTGCGGGGGTTATAACCACTAAACTCTCCCCCCCCCCGCGCCTAAGATAATCATTGTGCTGCGGCTGTTGTGAATTTGTTTATTATTGTGAATTCTATTTGTAGGGAAAGATTATTTGCTCAATCACAAAACAAAAACTTTATAATATAAAGTTACAATATTATTATAGAACCAATATTATTACAGAATAATGGCCTACCTACTCATGACGTGTTGAGGTAAATTTAGAATAATACAGAAAAACACATATAGATATCGATACAACTAACTGCCAGCAATTCCATTCTAGATAATTTAGAAATAAGTGCCAATATAGGTGTGCAGTCCATTGTCCAATTTTTAAATCAGTTGAAATTAACTATAAATAGTAAAAAATGCCAATACCTTCAATTCAAAAACAAACATAATTTAAATGAAGATAGGGCTATAAACGTGTTTGTAAACGATAATCGATTAGACCAGGAAGAAAAAATTGCATTTCTAGGAGTTATGTTGGATAGACGATTGACGTGGACTCCATACATTGAGAAAATATGTTGTAAAATTTCATCTGGGGTATTTGTCCTGCGACTGCTCGCTAGATTGAATGACAAAAAGTTACTTTTTACAGCTTACCATGGGCTCTTACTGTCACATATTAGGTATGCTATCTTAGTATGGGGTAATTCATCAAAACAAAATCTTGATAGGGTGTTTAAGATCCAAAAGAAAGCGGTTAGGTGTATAGAAAGAGTAAATAGATTAGATTCATGTAGGCCGTTGTTCAAGAGACTTGGTCTCCTAACTGTACCCTGCTTATATGTGTATGAAGCTACTATATATGTAAAAATGAATGATATTAACCAAAATCTTGATGTACATGATTATAATACAAGACGCGCCGAGGAGATTATCACTTGGTGAGTCACAATAGTAGCTTATTCAAACAAAAACCTAGTTATATTGGTAGGAAATTCTACAACAAGCTACCACAGTTTTTGAAGAGTCTTGAAAATATAGAAATATTTAAAAAACAATTAAAGAAATATTTAGTTGATAAAGCTTTTTATAGTGTACAAGAGTTCCTTTCACATCAAAATTAAGCCTCACCTCAACTAATTGAAGTAATTATGGTATCTAGTGTATAATATTGTTGATCTGACTTTTCTTATACTCCTTAACTGGAGTCTCCAAGACGTAATCTACAAAAAAAAGAAGAAAAAAGTAACTTAGCAGACCCAGATAGAACATTGCTGAGAGCATTCAAGATGGTTGAGGAAGACGCTACCCTTCCTAACTGTACTTAAAATTTTCCTCGTTTGCCATCCACAGGTAATTTGAGCGAATCCTGTGTCGGCGCGCGCATAAAATACGAGTGCCGGCCGTTGGCAGCCAGCAGATATGTGTCTTTATCAATTTTTTGCACACGGCTTTCCAGCCGGCAGCCATGCAGTACAATTGAAGCGGCAATTAGCCTGGCCAGGCACCTGATTTGCATACGGAGGCAGCAGTTGTCAGTCCAAATGACAAATGCCCAACTCCTGTGCATGGTGATGGCTCTGAATGATTGTCCCATTATCATTGCCGCAGAATAAACTCCTAGGATTGCTTGCCTCCTCCTGGATCACTTTTGCCTGTTCGTAGGTCTGCCTATTAATAACGCTTGTCTTCCTGGTCACAAATCTTTGATTTCTACTGGAATACCGCTGCACAAGACCATCTGTACAATGCACACATCATGCTGATAGAGTTCATCCTTCCTATGTGACACTGGCCTTTGGCGATGTACGATTTGTTAAGCAAAATGCTGAATGTGACAAGTTGTTTGTTGTCTGGGTGACAGGTTGAGCTCCCATGTCTTTTTTCCCCTGATCGACCAACCAATTGGACTCCAATGTAAAAGGTATGAACTTGTTTCTTAATTTCAACTTTCAAATCTATGACATGTTGTTTACATGTGTGGGAACACACAATAACAGTAAAAAACACACTGTAAACAATAACAAAATAAACATAATAAAAACAGTGAAACAGTAAAACAATTTACAGATTGGTTTCTACTTTCTTGAAAATTAAACTAATAAAATAGAATTCATTATTTTTGTATTCAGGGATGTCGAGATAGGCCATCAGAGCCTATCATGTTCAAAAAATTATGTAAATTTTCTGTCTATGATAAGAACATTACATAAAGTTTTCCATTTATGTTAAAAACAACAACGTTTCCAGTTCATTCTAAAAACGTTACATAATATTTCAAGATCATGTTAAAAAAATTACATAACTATTTCTAATCATGCTAAAGACCTCATGTTTCCGGTTTACAAGTTAAATTTGAAGAAACTGACATTTTGCAAATTGCCAAATATACAGAACATAATTGATTCATTTCATATTCCTCAAAGTGCTTTCAATAATTATAATTATTATAATAAGACTTCCACAATGGCAGAAGTTATGATTGCTGTTTATAATAAGAACGATATGTAAAGTTCTCAGTTCGTGTGAAAACACAACGTTCAATTTTTAGGTTGAAAACGTTTTGTCTGATGTTTTATGTTTATGTTAAAACAAATTTATGCAATATTTTTGTTTCTGTTTCTAACGGTTTTTGAAGAAAAGCGTTACAAAGCGTCCTATGTTTATGTCAGAAACGTTATTTAACGTTTTCTGTATAGACCTTACATAGTATTCTATGTCTATATTAGGAACTAACGTATATAACTATAACATTTTTTGGCATGTTAAAAACGTTACTTAGCATTTTTTTAATGTTAGAAACATCATGTGACGTTTTCTGTTTATGTTGGAAACTTTACTTAAGTGAAGAAAATGTGGATTACAACATTAAATAGAATATAGAATCGTAAATAATGTGAAATTGAATGAATCAGGAGCAATACAAATTTGGTGAAGTAGTGGAGGTTTGTTGTCTGTTTTTTGTAAATCGGTTAGATTTGGTGGTTAAGGCTTATTGAGAATTTGACTTTAAAATATGTATAGCCTATTATATTGATTTGTGGATGTCAAATACAGTGTCTAAAACATTTTAATTATATTAATATAGCCTAATTGATTATAATAGCCTATAGTTTATAATTATTTACCCAATTGGACGTTTTCGAACTTTATATTCATGAGCTTTTTCATTTCAGACGACTTATCAAAAAGTCATGGATTAGAATAGTTCATTGAACTTCTTGTGAGAAGTCACTCTCCTACAACCAGCAACTGAATAAAAAAATGGGGTTCATCAATATTCCTAATATACCGCTTTATGAGAAATGAATATTCAATTAGGCTACTTTCCAGTTTTATTCGATTGCAAAAAATGGAAAATCAATGAAGTCATCAGGTCAATGAACCATGAGAGAACTTTCTTTCTTATAGGTGGGCAATATTATTATTATTCTCTTGTCCATCTGGAAATTGTGCAAATAGTAAGAGTTTTATTGGCATGTTCCTAGAACTATCATTTTATTTTTCACTACACTTTAAAATTTTTGCAATTGGCTCTTCCTTTCTTCATAATAAATAAGGACATTTTTTATAACTTTAACTGAAAATGAGTATTTCAACATTAGTTTTTTTTTTCAGTTACTAATTCAGGTGATAGATTTGTGTTATTCGTTTTCCGTTAGAGAATAAATCTAAAATCTCTGTCCTTAGTGGAGGACATGTAATATTAAACAAATAGAGTTTGAACGAATTTAAAAAATTTGAATCGTAATATTTTGATCTCATTAAGAATTAGCCTGTTCTTCTTCCTATGCTATTTTCATAGCTTATTCCTAAATAGAATAATATTGATAATCATTCATTTCTGAGGAAAATGAAATTTCCTCTTGCTTGAGGAATCAGATATTGATTGCATCTAAGAATAGAATGACTAAAATCTAAAAATATATTTATTTTTATGAAATTCAAATTCTTCAGTCTAAGTTCTAAATTCTTCAAATACAGTCAGTCATACAATTTAATAGCTAATGCTTTTCACCATTGATTTTAACAAGAATTTATTTTATTTTATTTGTTTTGTTTCATTTTTAATGTTTTTTGTGCATATGGCAAATAAATGAATTTGAATTTAATCACAAAAACGATTTATTTGTTTTAAAATTCACATCAGAATGAAATAATAGGAAATCAATCACGATGAATAATGTACCTCGTTGAAATTGCCAATTGAGTATTTGCATCTCGAGGTACTAGACCTGTGTGAGATGGTGACTTAATAATAAATAAAATAAATAGATAAAAATAACTAAAAGTAGATATAAATATATAAAAATGAAAAACGCTGAAAAGTGGTTACTGAGGCCGACAATTGCTTATAGAATGACACATAAAAAATTGGATCGGTGATTTATAAATATTATAGCCTTGAAATATAATAAAATATAAAATAAGGATTTATTACACGATAATAATCATAATTAAAAACGTATATTTTAATAAACTTGAAAATTGATGAAAGTCGGTACGGGATTTGAATGAAAAGGTGTGAAGGTTATTGTCCATATAATTCAGCTAAATGCGACTAAAAATCTTTGATTCTAAGCTGTTCAATGAATCATTAGTAAATGTTTCTAATTTAAAAAATATAAAACTTTTAAAAAGAATAATATTTTTATTTAAGAATATATAATAATAAGTAGCCTATTTATTTGTAGAAGATGTGAGTTAAAGAGGACGGATCGAGTAAGGAATGATGAAATTCGAAGGAGAATGAAAGTTAAAACTGATATAATATCATACATGGAAGATAATTGATATATAATATCAATAATAATTGAATATATATTGAAGATAATAGATATATATATATATATATATTTTGAAGATACAATATATACATATATAATGATTGCATACATAGAAGAGAAGAGACTTGTTTGGTATGGGCATGCGAGAAGGGCATGTGATGAGGATTGGATCAGAATGGTTACAGAGTGGATGGAGTCCGGGGGGAGTAATGAGAAGAGGAAGGCCGAGGAGATTGTGGAGGAATTAGGTGGATGAAGCGATGGAATCGAGAAACTTGAGTGAGGGTGATTGGGAGGAGAGAAAATGGTGGAAAATGGCTGAAAGAAGGAAAACAGTTATTACTGTAAAATCATAAATATTTATATAATTATATACTATTACAAAAAGGTATTAGTTGAAACCACGAACAACAATTGATTTATCATTATCATTCCTTATTTTCATGGTTTTTTTATTGTTGTGAAATTTCGTTTAATCTGCACTTTTCGTATTGAAATTATTTTTGTATTATTTTAATTGCAAAGAGCTGAGTAAATTATTTTTGTTTAATGACCCGTTAACAGTTTTAATAGACCAGTTAAATGAATATTTCTACCTTAATATTTGCTACTTGATAAATATTGGTACCAAATACTATATTAAAATAGTAATGAACATTTATTTGGCAGGACCAAGTTGTTCGACGACTTATCTGTAAACATTTCTAATTTCAAAAATATGAAACTTGGAACAACTTGGTATCTGCCAAATACAGTAAATGCTCCTTAATATTTTAATACAGTATTTGATCGCATTGTATTACCTGTACTTTATAATTAATAAATGCCTTGCTATTTGGCTACTGGTACTTAGTATTTGTTTTATGTATTGTATTTCGGTAGAAAAAATGTTTTGTTAATTGTAACATAAAACTTTGTCAAGTAAGTCTTTACATGTTGTTATAATATATAGAAACAGAATTTATTAATTTCGAATCCTTTTAAGTGCTATCAATTTATACTGAAGAGTTCCGCAATGGCGGTTATTGACAACAGCATTGAATAGCTGATGGAAATCGATGAATGCTACTGTACAAAAATATCAGTCACCACCGGGAATCGAACCACGGACCTCTCAATTGCCGGTCGGGCGCACTTCAAAGCGCTTAAAAGGATTCGAAATTAATAAATTCTGTTTCTGCATATTTGACAGTTTGTTCAATTGTCGGTTACTTCAAACTAACTTGTGAGATACGAACCGATGTGGCCAAGTTTAAAATGAATGCTGCTATGGATAAGGGTCACTATAGTCTAGTGGTTAAGGCGCCCGACCAGCAATTGGGAGGTCCGTTGTTCGATTCCCGGTGGTGACAGATATTTTTGTACAGTAGCATTCATCGATTTCCAAACAGCTATTCAATGCTGTTGTCCATATCCGCCATTGCGGAAGTCTTCAGTATAAATTAATAGTTAATACTTGAAAGGATTCGAAATTAATAAATTCTGTTTCTGTATATTTGTTAAATTGTCAGTTACTTCAAAACAACTTATAATTATGTATCTTGAATAAAATGTCATTCTATTGTTGTTTTTCGACCATTGAATTTTTCATATTTTTTATCTCTGACAACAAGTTATCACCTACTGTAGAATTTCAGGGCTCAGTAAATGTACTAAAGAACTTGCCAAGTGTAGTGCTTGCTACAGTGCATTGTGCTTGTGCCTTATGCAATACACCATTAAATACTGGCTGAAGTCGGCCAGTGAATAAGCCAGTACGAACTGTATTATTAGTGTCTACTACAGCAGGTGTAAGGGGGTCACGACCTGGACCTGGACCCCTGTTAACAATACAGTCTAACCCAACTCCTGACCTCACATAGTGTTTCTTCCATTCCACTTGAACATAGAGTAGCTTGCTTTCCAATCTTAACATCAGTTATCTGATTATTTCTATATATTGATTATTCTGAGGGTAATAAATATAAATATTTCATTACTTTATTGGCATTCTCTTCAAAAATATATACATACAGTTGTTAATGTTAATGGGAATCACCTCTGTTCAGAAATATTTGTTTATTACCTTGATTTTGAGACTGATAAAACTTGTATTAATCCATACTGATTCAAGTTTCTGTTTATATTAATAGAAATATCAATAGTTATTTATAAAATGAATGTAGATAACAAACTATCAAAGCAACTGAGCTTTTGAAAAAATGTGAT
Organism: Conomelus anceps; assembly: GCA_948455865.1. Lineage (NCBI taxonomy): Eukaryota > Metazoa > Arthropoda > Insecta > Hemiptera > Delphacidae > Conomelus > Conomelus anceps. The sequence goes on along the minus strand of OX418224.1, from coordinate 23,952,518 downwards.
TCACAGTAGTTAGCGCTTGTAGCTATCTCATCTTTGTTATGAAATTATAATTATTTATTGGTACTTTTTTAGTAGCAGGTAAAGCAGTTCTCACTAGGTCAACATTATTTTTTTAAATTATGTGAGACCACTTACTGAGCTAACACACATGAATGTTGCCAAACAACTTATATCATCATATCTGAAGTATAAGCTTCATTTAACAAATAAAACTTAATTGACATTAATTTTATATTTTCAATTTATTATTTTAGGCCTAAAATTGAGTTTATACAAAACATCCTTTCCACAACATGGCTACCCTCAGATACAATCTTCTAAAAGTTGCTGGTCGACATTTTCGGAATTAGTAATTAACTATTAACACTTAATTGGTGAATGTAGATTATCAGGCTCAGTTCTTCAAAATTATATTTATCATAAGGAATTACATACAAGAAATCAAAGAGAATAAGAAATAATAAGAATAAAACATGCATCACAAAGATAAAGTGTACGGCTTGTCTCCTGCGACCGCATGAAAAATATTTTTTATCCTAATGGAAACTCTTTCGGTTCCTTCACCAAGTATGAGAAAACAAAAATATGATTGGATAAAAACAAAATATGAATAATTCACCAATATGAGAAAACATAAATTTCTTTTTGTTGCCAAACATTTTTTTTATGGCTGATATCTCTGATGAATGATTCTAAAATACAACTTAGCATTACTCCAAAATTCAGAAACATGAATACAACTTTCTTACCTTACTATTTGATGACAAAACATAAAGTTTAATTAAAAGGTTTCAAACCTTAATTTTTCATGCATTTCATTTTTACCAATTCTACTGTACAAGATCACCATATAAATTCATAAATCTTTTACAGAAAACCAAAAAGCATGTCTCCTTTACGGCGTCCCAAAAGAAAAGCCACTACTCCCAAGACAACGCCCTACTTCCACAAAAAACGCTTTTCTTTTAGCATCTTCTACATTATTCAAACTTACGACTTCCTAGTCAAATTAGCACTTACAAATTTTTTTCAACATTTAAAACAACGGTTAAATTTTTTATTTATATATTAAGCAATTTGTTATTCTAATTTATCATGAAACTGTAAACTTCAAACTCTATAATTTGCTCTTAAATTAATAATTTTGGTCAGATCATATAAGTTTGTTCAATCATTTTGATTTTAGATTTGCTGTGAATAGTTTCAATTTATGATTTTTATTTTACACAGTATTCAATAAACTATTTATCTTATTATGCAAGTATATTATTTAACAAAAATATGATTCCTTTATACGCTAAGTTCATACTTCTCGAGTTGGTATTAATCGATTCTCCACTTATCGATAAGTATAAATATTGATGCATTTGACATTCTTATTATGAAATGAAATATTTATTGTTCCTTTACAAATACAGCAAATACAAAACATTCAAGGAGTGCAATAATTGAATATTTGAAATTAAAAATTATATTATAAGTACAAATTAGAAGAAATCATAGCATTAATTGAAGATTAGTATATAGCGGGATTTTTGTAACATTACAAGTGGATTGGTTGGGTGTTGGGATGTAAAAGTCTGAAGGAAAAATTGGTTCATTTGGAGATTAAGTGAAAACCAGAATAACACAAGAAGCTCATACGTTCTCAATTGAGTTCAATATTTTATGTAGGTATCGTACATGAATAACTGTTATTTGACCATTTACTAATTCAAGTTAATGTCTTTCAATTTATGATGATGCTCCAGATAAGATCGGTAACAAACACAGCGAACGATATTGATCATTCATTGATTCTATGCTCTGGATACCACGGAAGGCTGTTGCTATCTAGAATATATGGAAACTGCATAGAAGAGAATCAAGAGATATTAATAATATGATAATAATGACACATTTTATTCAAGAAATATAACAACCTGAAGCGAGCGTGTTATAAGGTTGCTTGACAACTGTATAATTATTATAAGATTATAATACAGCTTGGAAATGTATAACACACGAATATTCGATTAAGCTATAATAACTGTTAGCAAGTTATAAAACCTAATAATCGGATGGCTCTCTGCATTGAAATAATTTCAACGTAAAAATTAGAAATTAACTGGTGTTCCAAAATCTATATGATTAAAAACCCTGTGAGAATTAGAAATAATAATTATGAATAAATCTTATGTTGAGTATAATTAAACCAATTTTTTTAAATGCTTCTTTGATAGTTTGATGTTTTAATTAGAAACGTTCACTGATGGGAAGTCATTTAAAAAATTATAAATATAAAATATTTTAATTGTTAGCAGTTATATTACAATGAACAAAAGGAAACTCAAATCATTTTATTGGTTCAAAGTATAATATGTACTTCCTTCTACTTTCAAGTAAGTATTGCTTACTGATATAATTTCCCAAAGTCAATTTTCTTTAGAAAAACAAACCTTTTTACATATATTACACCCTATCAAACCTTTATACCTTACAAATATTACATCTATTTGAAAAAGAACCATATGAGTTATATTATATTGTCAGCACTATGTGCATTTTGGAACAGACTTCAATTGATTTTGTGGAGAATCAAAATAAAATGAAACAAGTAGTTTTAGTAATAGATTATACACAGTCAACCAAATGTCTTCAAGGCATGTACTATTTTATTAAGAAATGAAATCAGAATATACAGGCTAGAAATCAGCCAGAATATCTTGAGGCGTTTCTCGATTTTTTCTTGGAATTTAGTTGTCTTTCCGCTAGATCCTTTCAAAATTTCCGCAGTAGCTGGTGTTATTGATATAAACAGCTCCTGCATGCTTAGGCTGTCCGTGTATTTCTCAAGTCAAACCTGTTATTATACTATTTTGAAATGGTTATACTTTATTCCTCGTCCCCGTGGGGAGAAACGTTGGGTAATATGTTAACTTAGGTACACATGACCTCAGCAAGAGAAGGAACAGCAAAAATATCAAGAAACAGGCTATTCCTTCAGGCTGAATCTACACAAGTGCATTCACAAAAAATGATTTTCAGTGGAAGATTGATGCTTGTGAAAGATACATCTGACACACTGCTATAAAAATACCGATGTTTATCCAAATTATTGCTCAATCTCATGTTTTAATTGTATGTTCATGTTATTTATTTGTCCACGCACAAGAAATTTGAGCTAGTCATCTTGTTTTCAGTAGCAGCTCTGTCCTAGAATGGAACTTGGCATCATTTAACTAATAGCCTAAACTAAATTAAATTTAGTAAACTAAACTAAATAGTATGTAACTAAATTTTCGTATAGCTTTGTGGTGGAGTAATTAGTTTTAAGGTAGGCTATAGTGAATTGGGAAGTATATAAGGTGTTGTTATAATTCGGTTTATAGATGTTGGAATATTCATACTTTTGATATTGCAAATATTAACAATTTGTGTATAATGTGAGGAGAGACTAAAGCAAGGCAAGCAAACTGAGAACTTAGTACCTTACTTAGTTCTTAGTACTTACTGAGTACTTAGTAGGCCACAGGTAGGATGATATAGGTCAAATTGAAAGTAGATTTGTTGCTCTATTTTAAAATTTGTCTCTAAAACAAAGTTTTTCGTCAAGTTTTTCTTGAAAAATCTAGATAAAGCACTTTTCTAGAGATTAGAATCCTAAGTTCACCAGAACTCCAAAAAAATAATCGTGATTTTGGTGATATACACAACAATAATTGAAAAACCTGTTTTCAAAAGGTATTGCATCCATTTTTTCATATTACGGCTTTTGACATTTATAAATAATTATGTTGTTATCGGTTTAGTGTATTACTGTAAGTTGTTACTTGCTAGAACGACCCAATATAATAATATTCAAATATTGGTGTTGTTTCTGTACCCCTACATTCATAATAGCTTCCTACAAAATTCCATTATACACCTGCTATACTCATATTCTTCATCCCATGTTTTCAATTCCAACATGTCAGGCAAACTGTATCAAATTGTACTGTATCAATCAATATTCATAACATCCATGATTTTTTAAGCAATGTGGAAAAAAAGAATTTAAAAAATAATAAGTATAATAATAATAGCTTTAAATAAAATTCTTTATCATAAAATAGAACAGCTTTTGGATATTGATAAAAAAAGAAGAATGAAAATGCTACGTCCACATCTTGAAAATCGTCTTACTAAGCAAATATTTGACTTATTCAGAATAAGAAAGAAAAAAAGCACCTGGTCTAAACAAGCATAATTAAACTTAGATGAATTAGATATTACTGAAAATGTAATCAAGGATTACATCTGAGAAAAAACCCGAAGAATAATATTTATTTAACTTACACCAAAGTGGGTGATACGAAAAAATATAATAACAATAATGATGATAATAATAATAATACATATTGGGCACATTCAAAGATTACCAGCAACAAGACTGACAAAAAAGATACAACATAACAACAGCACTATAAAGCACAACTAATTGGGTAATACAAACACAAAAAGATCTCCAGAAAGCAGACATAAAATAAGAAGAAATCCTAAATAGAAACATTTTCAGAAACAAGGTGAACAAATGGGAGGTTGAAGCAGAGCCAGACAAACCATAAGAAATACCGATCCAAATGGTCAGATGAAAGGAAATAAGCATACAGCCAAATAATGAGGCAACACTGGCAAGAAAGAAAGGGAAAAAGAATAGCGAGTTAGCATTGCTTAGCGTCTTCCTTCATGGGAGTTTCATCGCCTAAATAAATAAATAATACATAAATTGGACTTTTTAAATAATAAAATTTATTGAATTATAAATTTATGAAACAATACTGATCGCAATAATAATAAGAATGCAATCAATTATAAACAGAATCTACAAATTATAATTAATCTACTAAATTATAAACAGAATCTACAAAGTTGATATAGTAATAAAGCTTTGTAATAAAGCTCCTTAATTTATTATTAAATAATTGAAAATTTTAACTCCATCATATTCTGTTTTGCCATTGTGATGTACATTATACATTCCATCAGGATTTCTTAGACTCTTATTAATTAGATACAAAAATCACAAGGAAACGTTCCAGAAAAGGTTGTGATTGTACCGCATTTTTCAAAGAGAGATTTTGAAGTTAATTGCACCTGCTCATATCAACATTCAATCAGAATTTGTGCTGGTGTAGCTTATTGGCGGATGTATTCTGAATAACCCCTGGCAACAGCAATTAACACTTCATAGCCTACAGGTAGCTTACCGATAAGACAGCTACGGCCACCCAAGGCGGTGCCTGTTCACTAAAAAGGGATCGCATTTTTTCATTTCTTTTACACCGCGTGACGAAAAGTATGGTCCGAAACGTTCTATATGATTTCGAATTCGTTTGCCAATAACACACCGGTGTATGATGGACACAGTTCATTCATGAAACTGGTCAATAGTAATTTCTAGACCTGTTTTCATTTGAAAAGAACGGAACCACGCATTTGAAGAGGGCAATTTAGTCGCATGTTGCTGGTTGATTTCTTTCTAATAGTGATCATCTTGAGTTTGTTATTGATTTGCAAGAAGAATTGGATGAAAGAAGTTTGAATAATAATAAAAATAATAATAAAAATAATAATAATAATAATAATAATCCTTCCTTTCCTTTCCTTTCCTTTCCTTTTCCTTCGCCCTGGTACCTCCAGAAGAAGGGAGTTTATTAATTTAAAAATAGACAATACAAATTGCGAATTTCCTTTTTTAAAACTAGAATAACAATGCATTATACAGGAACGAATGCTACTCCAAAACCTTCACAAGAAGGTTTGACTGGAGGAGTCGAGTTGATCCATATCATATTATAAACAGCAACAATCAATTAAAAAATTATATATAACTAGCTGGCCCGACGCGCGTTGCTGCGTTCCCTTAGAAAATTCTTGATTTTATTATTAGTCACCTCCCACTGAGGTTACATTTCAAATTTCAACCTTCTAGGACTATTAGGGAAGAAGTTAGTCCTAGGGCTCTTCCAGCTGATCAGAGAGGCCTCCTTCGTTGTTTCCTTACACAGTAAGACCTTACTCACCACCTCTCAAAGAACATTTCAAATTTAAACCTTCCACGACTATTAGGGTAGAAGCTAGGTTTTTTATTTTATTATTCGCCACCTACTGAGAATACATTTCAAATTTCTAGCTGCATTGGTTAACAGATGTCATCAACCCGGCATAATTACATTTCATCATACCCAGTCATATGTTTCCTACATACTGCAAGGCTCCGACTGTACGGTATCCTACATGCAATTTTTTTGCGTTCCAGACAGCGTAAATAACGCCACTAAGGGGCCTGCCATATGATTAAAAACTGTTGACTTCTATCAGCTGTTCCTTTAAGCTGTTTGGCCGGCAAGTTCAGTAGGTTAGGTGAATGATGATTTGCAAAACACACAAACAGCTTGTCCATTGAAACAGCGTGTACAGCAGATAGAAGAATTTCAAATTATTTTCCATATGATTAAAAGATCCCAGTAAGCTAGCTAGCCATGTACCCGTGCTTTGCATAGGCAAAACTTTAACCCCCTAAAAACACCCCTAAAATTGCGAATTTTGAAAAATCCTTTTTTATTGCACGGTGAAATCCTATAAGGATTGTTCATACGAAATTTCAAGTTCATAGGCCTAGTAGTTTTGGCTCTGCGTTGATGAGTGAGTCAGGGTATCATCATTTTATAGATAGAGATTAATATAACTTATGTCCATACAGAAAATGCTAAGTCAGAATATGTTGATAAAAATCTGTAGGAAAAGTTATATAGTTCATTCCAAATTCAAATTAAATCATTGCTATCCATCACATAACAAAAATCAGTAAATTAATAAACAATGTAATAATAATAATAATAATAAAAATAATATTGGTTATGAATGTCCAAGGAATTGTAGTACATTTGCAAAAAATTTAATATCCAAAGATATAAGCTACAATACGTTTTTTAATATTTTATACATTTTCAATAAGTAAGACCCAATAGAAATAAAATAATAATTTGCGTGTTTTTTAAAAACTTTTAAAATAGTTATAAATTTTAATTGTTGATTACTATCAGTTGGAGTATATTGCACATATGATAGTTCACGACATAATACTCAGTTTCAGTTGGAGGCGAGCATGATGTCAGATCAAAAATGGAGCCTTATCCTTTATCACCACTATTTGAAATTTTTAATTATGATAACTAGTGTGAGAATGGTGATGTCGTATCTGACTTTTATCAATGATAATTGTTAATCTGATTTGTTTCTTACTTCATACCCAGTATTCAAGACATAATCTTGAAGAAAACAAAATGAATCTACAAGTGCAAATGAAGACACTAAAAACTCTATCCTCCATGACAATTCTCTTTGGCAGGAATTCAATTAAATTTTAACTTTTCGCTGTCAATGCCCCAAATTGAAATGATTTATCCACTTATCCAACTACTGACTTTACTTTTTTGCTGACGAAGCTTCTTTTCAGAAGTGAAATGCATCCCTCAAGCATTTCCAATATAAGTGAATAAAACAATATATAAAAGTGAAATACAGTGGCAGTTTTAATATTAGATTGTTCACTTTTTACATTTCTGCTAATCACTAATACACTAGGCTGCTATGCAAGAATATGCGTGCTCAGATTTAATAGTATTTTTATATCGATTCTTTATTATTGCCAATTCACAAAAATCATGAATAGTCTAAAAATACTGTTGATTGGTGTTGCTAGAATGAAGTCTTGCCACATGATTTCTAAAAGAAAATATTTTTACTTTATTGGGTACACAATTGGTTGAGTGGTAGAGGGGACTCTCAAGTCCCAACTCCGCCTAATAAAGCATATTTTCATTTCATTTCATTTACACATATTACAGACTATTAGGATAATGTAATATCAATAAAATTTATTTACCGTATAAATATAATTTATGTATTAAATACAATAAAATTATATTTATACGGTATCTCATTAAATCGGTAATTAAAATAACATAATTTTTGCTTATATAATTTGAGCTACAAATTAGAACATAAATTTCACAATATTATTCATTAAAGGAATAAATTCAAAATGAATCTTCAAAAACTTTTTTGTTACAAATTGAGATTGGCTCTACTAGCCTAATATAACCTATTATTTTTTATTGAAAACACAATTAATTGTTATTAATCTACAATTAATTTCTTTCTCTCGTAGATTAAAGCATAGATGCAACAATTTTTTTATTAAATACAGTCAAAATACAAAAAAGCTGTTCTTTTTTCTACAAAGTAGGTTATGTAGTAGTTATGTTACAACGCCTTTTCCCCTATCCTATCTTTCTAATAATGTTTTTCATTCATACGTTCTATTTATCAAATTCTAGTAAGATTTTTTCAAATACGTTCTGTACATAGACTATCTATCAAACAGTTCTATTTGCTTATTTCAACCATTGAATTCGTTCCAGTACTCATGCCTGTTATTAAGCGATTTCAACCTAATGTATTTTAAAGGACTAGGCACCGAAATTCGCAGATAAATAGTTCTCAAGTATTCGAGGCCTCCACAATCGGTGACTGCTTCGTAACTCAGTGGGAATTATCGCTGAAACGAAGAGGAAAGCCGACAAATTTACAGTTCCGGATACAAAGCAGAGAGCTAGCAGCCAGAAAGCCCTGCTAAAATATAATTTAATAGAATACACGCTTTATTTATCGGAGAGGCCTCGAGGCGTTGAACTACTAAACTGTTCAAACGGCAAATCAAAATGCAAAATGTCATAAATCAGGTAGTAAGCTACCTGGCGTATGAGAAAACCGTACCTGTTCTAAATGGCCGTCTTGCTAACGCCTTGGGCATGACTAGTGTTGGTGTGTTGGCCAGGAACTGTTTATACATACCCTCTAATCGAAAGAGTACAACTGGGTGCAGAAGGATGAGTTAAAGAATAAAATCTTTTGTTACTATAGTATTTGATTTACTATAAAATAATGCCTGCTGGAATTCTGTGAGTATCATCACCAATGTATGAAAAAGGAATTCATATGCTTAAATTATTTTTTTTGCTAATTTTGTAAAATGTTATTGTTGTACATTTCTAGTCCATTCTCTATCAATAATAATTATTGTTAGTGAGACTTTAAAATTTACACAAGAAGAATTTCTTGTTGAAATTTTGAAAAGGATTTTGTTTGGGCTGTGAAGCCTGATGTCATTCCCTTTCCATTCGATTCTATTTAACTTGAATGAATTAAAATAATTTTGTTTCTAATTGATCAAAGAGAAGTAAATCAGAATTTATTCTAAGCATTAGAAATGGAATAATTCAGATTACAGAAGATGATGTTTTCCCACACATTCCATTCGGATGTTTTTTATGTCATAAATATGCTATTTGTTGATATTTGAAACCTTAGTGTCCTGATTGAAAAGAACTTTAGTTTTTTAACTGTTGAAACTTGTCTACTTAGATTTTCTAGACTAAAATTATTTGTGTTCCCTTCATATTTAACTGGAAAATGGCAATGAATGAAATATAAAAACAAAAATTATTTTACAAGAGTTTTGTGTTTTTAAGACAGCCTGAGAAATGCTGCTACTTGCAACACCAATTTAATGTCATTTTGCTAACTGGACTAGTTGGACTTTGTTGGACTAGAGAGCACTCCATATGGTAGCTTTTACCAAAGACAATTATAATATAACATTGTCTTTGCTTTTACAGTTCTATTGGAAGCTGAACTGCTCATAATAAATAAAAATATATAATTACTGTATATGGTATATAGAATATTCTCTTCAGAAATAAAAATGTTGATGATGGTGATAATAGAAAGGTGATAACAAACAATAATGGAAGAATGAAAATACAGCAATGAAAAAAATTAATTAAGGAAAAATATTCCGTTCCTTTCAAAGGAAAATGATGGTAGTGAATAATGTATCAGAAAACTACGAAGGATGAAAGAAGGAAATTTATGAAGAAATAATCCACAAAAAAGCGGAAGAAAAGATCATTATTCATCATTCCCAGGACATTATGATTATATAAATTTGAAAAATACAGAGTTTTTGTGATTTCATATAGAGGGGTAAAACATAAAGAGGCTTGAAAACCTATAGCTCATATACAGAATAATACAGAGATGCTTCTCAAAGATGTGTGTATTCACGCTACCGTGCCCGTGTCTAATTTGCCTAGTAGAGCAGCAACAAACAGAAGTAGTAGCTTTTTCAAATAACGAGAGCTACTTTATTGGTTTAGTATGGCACAAAGTTCAGACTGTGGTGAAAAAAGCGCCCGTATATTATTATTCATTCTGATCGGAACGATTGTTTCTTCATTAGAGCTTTATATGCTAGTAATATACAAGCGATAGGCTATCGAAATCAGTATAGTAAGAAATATTGGACCGAATTAGAAATTACAAACACAAGGCGTGTACCCAATTAGCAACCCTGTGTTCGACTGAAAGTTTAGTTTACTAGAGAAAGTCAATTTACTGCTTGCATGCTCATTTGTTTATATCTGGTTCATTTGTTAACATGGTCAAAATTCGTATCATTGGAAAGATCGGGTGTTTTTCATCAATGCAAATGTTAGTACTTACTTATTCTGTGCAATTGGGAATTATAGCTGTAGCTGTTTTTTTCTAATTATACATCTACCATGACAATAATTTTCTTATCTACAAGCTAACTTTTATTCATAATAAGCTCATTTGTAATTGGTCAAAAATTGTATCAATGGCAGCATTGGATATTTTTATCAATACCAATTTCAGTAACCACTTATCAATTGCTGTGCAATTGTAAATTAAAATTGTCTTTCGTTTTTTTAATCCACTATAATCCTCTGTAAAAATATCTAGTATTAATAATTAGAAATACTGTAAAAAATATATAATGTTAAGAGTTTTCAACGAAACATGTGAGAAAATTCAAAACATAATGACAATAAAATGAATAAAAATATAAAAAATTTTGAAGATGAGAAATTGCAAGACAAAAGAGAAATTATGCAGCTTGTCGCAGTCAAAGTGGTTGAGGATAATGAGTGTACCCACATAATTCTACATAAGTGTACATAAGCATAATTGATCGAAATTCATGTTGATTATTATGTATGACTACATTTTTCATCAGTAGTGGTATGTAAATTTAGTATAATGAATAAAATAAATAAAATGAGGCAGCTAAGAAAGGGTTGGTTAACACTAAAAAGAATATAGAGAATAAGAAAAACGAGGAAAAGGGAGAAATACATAAGTTTATTATTTTATCAAGTGAAGTTTTTAAAATAAAACGCATAACAGATGAAAAACTGGTGAATTAGAAATCTCTTAAATATATATAGACGAGTGATGGGCAAAATTTTTAAGAAGAGGGCCGGATGAAATGAGAAATTATGTGGGCGGGTTATTTTTATGAGATAAACTTGTTTTTTTTACATTTCAGTCATCAATTATGACTATCCTTAATAGTTGAAAATTTAGTGGAAACTCAGGAAGGGAGGCAATGATCCAACTGAGGCCAGCTTTTTAGGAAATTTATTTTATAAACTCATTCTTATCAAAGTTTAGGGCGGTCTGGAGGTACTTCCCCGGAAAATTGGCACTTGAAAGCATTATTTCAAGAGAGTTCTAGACATAAATTCACTCATTTTCACGCACATAAGGATTTTAAATCTCAGCCAAAGAAGATGAAATTCTTCAATAGTTTGCCTGACAGTGTAAGGTTCAGCCAGTCGTTTTCCCAGTACAGTAGATTGGTCAGAGAGTGGCTTTTTGGCCTTCTTCCGGATGAGATTGAGGAACTGTTTCTGGTTGTTCATTGACCATGTGAGCACCAGATGTCTCCAATGGTTCTATCTTGGGACTCTTTTAGCATTATTTTTTCTATTTTTAGAGTTCTTTTTTCTATCCTTTGTTGAGAGCTCCTAATTTTTTCTCTTCCATTATTTATTTTTTTCTATCTTTAAATATTCAGTGCTTTTGTTTCCTCAATTGATTTAATTTTTGGTTTACGTTTCAAATAATAAATTTTGTTTATTTTATAGTATTTAAACTGTACATATTTTATTGTAATGTCACTAGATGTGTTTTTTTCTTCTTTCATTTGTTTGGGTCTGCAGCAGCTCCTCCATGCCTACAGGGATGTTTTCCCTTGCATGAGAGTATCTATTGTCAACAGCATGCATCTAATATGTTATTAGTGATTCTATATTGTTTTGGCACTTGATTAGCATTAGTGATATGTTAATATGTTAATTAGTATTAGTACTCTTGAATTAAGTTTCATTGATCATTTTTTGTAAGCATTGTTTTTGGCAATAAAAGAATTTATTATTATTATTATTATTAAATTCATTTAGAGCTAATATTATCATGAATGACTTACTAATAATCATAATATTAAAATCAAAAGATGACTTTTTATATTCAGTTTCAGTTATGCTTTCAAGTTAATAATATTGTTTTCAATGTTTTGGTACTTCCACTGATAACTGAAATTTTTACTGAGAACATTAAAAGCTTAAATACTTCCTTGTTGTTCAGGGTACTGCCACGAAATTAATAATGGCTACTGCCACAGAAATAATCATCACATAAACTTATTATGAGTCCTGCTGAATTGAAACTGACCCACTGCTGACAAGCACAGTCACTTTTATAAGTTTGTCCATTGCAGAGAGCTCTTATTCCCGACCTTTCTATTTACAAAATCTGTCAAAACAAATAAGCTGTCATCAAGGATAAGCTTGAAAATACCAGAAGCCCATTTGACATAGAGTAAAAGAGAGCGTTGAATTGAAGATAGAGAAGCAACCTCGCCAATTATCAATGTGACCAGAACAAAATAAACCAACATAAAAAACAACTAATCTAATTGAAATAAAAATGAAAGAAATTAAAAAGTAAATTATCATTGTTATTTAAATTGTTAAAATTCATTTAATCAATGCACAGTAGACATAATGCAACGTTGAAGGACGCCCTCCTCTTCCTTTGAATTTCCTAAAAATTCTATCAAAGAACTTTTATAAGACAAATTTTCAGTGAAACTAAATAAGGTTATTTTAAAAAGGCAATAGCAGTAGGCAATGACTCAGTTATTCTAAAACGAATGAATTTAGTTTTAAACATTTTTATGTATCCCAATCCTTATCCTATTGAATGTTACAGGAAAATATTATGTCTCATGGAAAATTTAGATTAAAAAGCAGATGTGTTACGAAGCATCCAATAGCCGAGGGCTTATGAAAGGGTTGGAGCTAGGTCCGCTATTTCAAAGGACAGCTCATGAATTTTCGGCTACAGCGGAGGAGTAACTGGAGCGAGTAGTAGGAAAGAAGCTGAAAGTAGTCTTCTTTCTTTGGCTTCTGGAACGGCTGTCAGATACATAAATCTAAATACATTCTCTCGCACAAATCAATGCTAAACTGCCAGCGAAAGAAAGAGTTTTAATTAATTTCTTTTGGAAAAATTGATTTATGATAGTCGGTTATGCATGAAAGTAACTGTTGTGGGGTAGTCGCGCGTATTTAGTGGGAGAAAACATTGTATCACAGTTGTAGTTGACCTAGTAGATTGCAGAAATCACTACACAAATTAGTAGTTTTCATGAAATTGGAGTGAGGAAGTAAGGCCCGTATTTATGAACATGACTTATGTTGATCTAAGCACCACTTATCTAAGTTTGAGTTGGAAAGGCTCTATTACATTGAACGTGGTCACAAGCTAACCTAAAATTGTGTCCTATTATCAGGCACTAATAAACATAAAATAACATGCATGAAAAGATAAAGATACTGCACTGCACGTAAATTTACAGTGACTGTTACATAATTATTACAATGCGAACATCTTTCAAATCATTTTTTCTGTTTTTCGAATTTGAAAAATGAGCATTCAAATAAATAAATAAATAAATAAATAATTTTATTAATGGAGACAACATTCAGGCAGTGTAGTTAGCGCTACCTGCCAACAGACCAGAGAACTTCATCCATTCTATTTCGTAAAAAGAAAATTCTATCCTAGTGCCAAAAAATGTATAGGTTAGAACTAGATTTATATAAAATAAGTAGAAATGATTTCAATAAGTCAAATATACAGTGAATTACATTGCAATGGTGCAAAAATTGAACATGATGATTTTATTTTATTATTATGAGCCAATGCCTTACTAAAAAATGAAGCCAAAACATTATGCAACACAACAATCTAAGAATGGCTTCAAGTCAACTCTGTACCTAGCTTGGCTAAGAACGGATTTGAGACTCCAATTGTAAGCACAATTGACTTCAGTTGACTTCAATTGACAATTGACAATTGACTTGACTCTTGACTTTCAAGTTAAGAAGATGTGTAAGTAAGGTTCATGAATACGAACTTTAGTCTAAGCTTTACTAGGTGAGTTTACTAGCTGAAAAGTGAGGTTATAAGCCGACCCAGTTTTCCCTGCAACATTTACATAGTGTAAATTCTTATATTAGTGTAAATTAGAGTTGTTTAATGTAAATTATTAATGTTAGATTATTTATCAGGAGTCAGATCTTTGTTATGGGAGCTGGGTTGGCACTTTGTTGCTCACTGGCTTTCACGTCATGAATCTGTAACTGTAAGTATGACTCATTGCCGCTAAGTCTGACTTATCCAAGTCGATCTTTGATAAGTCACGTTCATAAATATGGGCCTTTAGAGTTTTGTTCATAATGCATAATTTAGAAAATTATCGTTTCATGTTACAAAATAAATGTGCTCATAGTTTCACTAGTGGCTTTTTTACATGTTCACAACAAGTAACAGTGATTCTATGAGATTAGAGTCCGATTTTTAAAAAAATATTTTTTTTTTGATATTTTGTTTAAAATTATGTGAATTTTTATAGCATAATTCATAATGTAATAATCTTGTTTCATGTGCTACAAAATTAGGTGCTAATCATCTTGTGCATTTGAAAGCATGAACTGCAATGTCTGTTTACATTCAACTGTATTTTTGCACAGTTTTTTAAAACTGTATCTAACATTCAACGCGTGGTTCTAAGAAATGCCATTGCCTAGTATAAAGTACATTTTTGCAAATGTAATAACTTATAGCTCCCCTGCATGAGTTTGTTTAGTGTTTTATTTTTAATGTATTTATTTTCATTATATAATAATTTTGTGGTTTTCCTCTTCAATTTCTGTTACAGATTATGATAACAACTGAATAAAATCGAAGTATCAAGTAAAATGAATTCATCTGTTTCAAACATATTTCAGACTTGGAAAAATCATTTTCTTTGAACTCTGAACTCTCAGAATACTGCAATTTTGCTTAGGAGTATAGAACAATATGATGCATTCAAGTGCTTGAAATCATTCCTTTATTATTTATAACTAATATCATAGTATTGTAACAGTTATCCACCATGGGCTCTGAGATTTATATGTAATAAAAACGACTATTACAAAATGAGACTGAAATTTATTGAATAACACCAATAAATCCCAACTGAACTAAATCTGTTAATTACTATGGCACAAGTTTACAAATTAAGAACTTTACTTTAACACAACACAATAAATTAACAGTAATTACAAACAATTAATAAACAAACTTGAATAATCTACAATGAATACTTCTCTAACAATCTACTTGAAATTACAATTCTAATAACAATTACAGATCACTTAGCACTACCACTGATCAAATCTCAACAGTTAACAGTTCCTTTATCAAGATAGCCTTATAGAATGAATTACAATCGATTTACCTTCCACCCTAGTGACAGTTCACCTGCTACAACCACAGATACAGAACTTCACTAAGCAATGATTGGGTCATTTCAAATTACAATTCACTTATAAGCTTTACTACTCACGAAATTGAATCACTACACTGGAACAGAACCCCACTGTCCCTATCTTAGACAGCCATACACTTACAGAGTTCACACACAGAAGTTCAAACTCTCCGAAACACTCTAAAACTCTTCTTGTAAGAACTCTCTCCACACCGGTCAATTGCTTTTTTTTGGGTCCCCACCTTCTCAAAGGTTGTCACTCTTCTGTTGAGGTTGATGATTGACAGGCATAACAATAAACATTGTCTGTGAGAATCTTCTAGATGCAGTAGCTCTATCTAATTCTTTGTTTTGACAACAGCCTTTGTGCAGGGCTGAAAAGTGGTGACCAGTGGGGCGAGCTGGTAGAAAGAGAGGAGGGTAGCCGCCACGCCAACCAACCCTTTTCCAAGAATCACCACAACTTTCTCTTTACTCGCTCGAGAACCTTCTCCATTGAAAGTTCTCAGCCTATTGTCCTTCTTGTTGCAGTATATTATCATTAATTTATAGTCTACAGCAGAAAACAAAAATTGGGAATGCTTAACTTACAAAATATCCAGCTTTTTTGAATTTTTCATGTCATTTTATTTCTTATTGCTATCATTCTGAATCACAAATACTTAAGTTAAAATTTTATTGTTCATATTTAGAAGTGATATCCAGAACTATTTTATCATGGCAGTATTCAAACAATAAAAAACAACATCTCCAATGACGGCTTTTTTTAAATAAAATCTCTATTCCGATCAACATTGCAATAATTATTACCTATATTTGAACCATGTGTTAACATGGTTAAATGTAGTAACATCCATAATTTTCAATGGAATCACCATAAACTATTGCACGTACTGGCGAAAATTTGAAAATATGTATTATATGGCTTTACAAAGAATAAAATTAATTGAACAAAAACTATTGATGAACGATTGATTCTCATCAGTCCTTTCAAATGAACCTCTGCAGCTGCTAAATTACAATAAATTAATTTTTGATTTTCTAAATAATATTTAATAATAATAATGTTTATTTATGTTGAGTTATAAATATGTTTTCTTGCAATAAAGGTAAGGTTTTATTATTGGTAGGGAGATCTTTACGAACACTTTTCGACTCGCTGTTTCGAGCTATTTGATTAGAATTAAGAGCCAAGCTTATATCCCATATTTTGAGAGCCACTGCATAAACTATTATAGAAATATAGTGAACCGTCAGTTTCTGGTGGATTCCAGATTCAATATAATAAATCAGCTAAACAATGATATACGGACATTGGGTTTAGTTCAACGAATTTGCAAAACTTTTCAGGCAATTGAAATTATTGCTGCTGATAATTTCTCTTACAAAAAACTTTGAGCAAGAGCAAACTGGAGTATGAGAGATATGCACAGAAATAATAACTAACTAGATCAGCATTTCAGACGAGGGTGTTGAAGATACCGAAGTATAATTTACATAAAGAGAAGAATGTTACCATGTATTGTTGTTGAATCGTATTATTATAGCTTTCGTGGGAGATAAAAAACTGGCCCGATTTATTTCTCTATTCACTCGTGCGAAATAAAAACCGCCCAGCATTCGCTATATAACGTAACTCAAGATAAGAAAGCAATGATAGCCAACAGAAAAAAATACAGCTTTTGGGTTATAATACCGCTCTGATCTCACCTGGAAAGTATGTTCAGAAGAACGGACGGCTATCTTGAAATAGATATCTTAATTTATTGGAACAGAATGTAAATCTGTTAAAATGTGGCCCGCTTCAAAATGAATGCTATCAACCAGATAAAATATCACCGCTATCTCATACGGAAAATTGAAACTTGATCTGCAAAGTACATTAAAGTCTCTGACGGGAACAGATTGAATAAAATACTAACTTATCAATCCGTTTGACTCAAATTGAATGTGAGATACGATAGTATTTTAATTTGATTTGCTCTCGGTTAACCTGCGAAACCTGTGTTACATCAACTATATTATTATTTATTATCAATAACTTATTTTAAATATTTATTTAAAAATTGACGTAATAGACGAATAACTTAATTTACGCAATACGGCATCTTGTGATCGTGGATCACAATAATTATTTAAAAATTGACTTAATAGAATAGATGAATAACTTAATTTATGCAATATGGCATCTTGTGATCGTGGGTGAGGTTCATAATTCAGCGGTCTGTAGTGAATAGAGAATTGAAAACGGATATTTCATTAAACAAGATTAAAATAATTATGTGATGCCTAGTCAGAATGGTTTCTTTTTGAGGTAAACATCAGAAAATTGGAATTTTATGGATACACATTTATCGATTCTCATGAAATCAGTTCCACTAATATTGATTTTATTCCATTTTTTTACAAAGATTCCTAGAATACTGAACATTTAAAAAATGGATCACTCTAGTTCGAGCAAGGTCTCTGGCTCCTCTTTTACAATAATACATATTGTAGTGAGAATTGAAAACAGAAAGAAGAAACTGTGGTACTCGGTGCTATCTGCTATGTAAATGTTTACTTCTAAGCAATTAATTACTCTGCTTTTGACACTTTAATGGTGTTTACTTGGTACCTTGTAGAATGTTCTAGTTGTTTTATTAGACATTAATGGAATCTTATCGAATATTGTGGAAGGCGTGAAGGTCTTTCATTGTTTATTTTAGAAATCGGTAGAAGTTGATAGTAAAATCGAGAGATATCTCAATTATGGAAAATTATATAAATAGAGGGAGACTTTTGTAAATTAGTTCAGTCTTGTTTGAGATTCGTCGTGATAAACAAGTTGTGACAGTTTTATATATTGTGCCTATTGTGATAATAGTATAGGAATTATAGAATTATAGTGATAATTCTTTCTCTGTGCCTATAGTGATAATTCTTTTTCTGTTTAATTCATACCAGTGAGCTACTAAATAGTTTTTAATGTATTACAGACTAGTGCTACGTAAGTTAATTGTTCTTTTTCGACGTTTCTTTTTGAATATTATTGGACAGTTTATTGTACTATTATTATTTAATATTAGATCGGCCTTTTAACTTTTAGTGATTGATTTTTGTACAGTTTATTGAAATCTCTTTATTAATTGAACAATATCGATTTATCTGCTTTTAATTGCTGATTTTTCTGTAAGACATTACTGATCAGTGAGTGTTGTGATTATTTGTGTAAATAAAGTGCGAGTGATAAATTTAAGTGTTGCCAGCGTTATTTTAGACATAGAACCCGTAACAATATTATATCATTTTCCACATTTTGAGTGTTTTTGAATTACCGTGCATGCTAGTGATTCATTTGGTAGCTGAATTCACATCTAATATGCATTTTAAGGTTTATAAAAAAACTGAAGGGGAGAAGCGGCTACAGCGATTGTCCGGTTGGGCAAACGGCCCCCCCAATTATTGGGGCTTCCTAATAGGTTTTTCTAAAAAATTAAAGAAAATATTTCCATAGTTCAAATACGGTAATGGGCTAACCCTAAGTGTTGTCCTGGAGCCGTCTATGGTGGGCACTGAAGTACAGAGTTACTTTCCAAATATTCCCTAGAAAGTGAGAGGACAATCACCCCCACTCCCATTCACCAATCAACGGCTTAGTAATCCACAGCAATTGAAACTTAAACTAATTTAGATATGGGAAGACATAAAGATTATTTGCAAATGAAAACCAGGAAGACTATACTAAAACATCCAACCACGGCTCAAGGCAGCAAGCATTGGTTGATACCGGTGGTCAATTATTTATTCATACACAAGCTAAACGTACCAACTTGTATTATAACTAGTCACAGTGATATAACAGTTACTCGAAACAGTGGCTAGTTGCTCGATTTGAATACTTGTTGCTGTCACAATTAGTATCGAGCATTCTGTTTTAGAACGGTAAGAAGGCATTTTAGCGTATTAAATAATGAATAACGTTCATGCTTAGCCGCTAACAGAGATAACAGAACTCCTAATAGCTGTTAGTGGGGGAATAATAACGTAAGTCGGCACCATTAGTGGGCAGCATCCAGTTGTAAATTCAAGCCAATAACACAAGATCGTATAACTTGGATAAATGAGAGGTAGCTGCAATATTTTCAGATCTCAAATATTGGTAGTTATTTAGATGCTGCTTCCCAGATGCCCCCAAGACTGTCGGAAAGGCGTCGGGATGTGAATTTCTAATTAAAATTTCAGGAGATAAAAGGACAATTTGCATAAGATTGTATATTATGAGAGCGCGCATTCGCCCCCGGGTTATGTTCGGATGAACGCGGCGCGATACAATAAAATTTTAAATGTCCAACTCTGCTAATAACATAGTGATAGTCGCTGCCTTATTAACAATATTATTTGGAGAGAGAGTAGCGGCCGGTCTGCTTTTAGCAATGGTTGAGCGATTATTGATCTCTGATCATGACCTCTATTTTTATAGTTTTTTTTATTACTGAACAATGATTGGATCTGATTCTTTGTGTCTTCAATTTGTACATGAGTTCATTATACGATTGTCCCCGATGCTGTCTGTATGCATAACTGAATTTATTTACTTCTTTTTTCTCATTCTTCGCCTTATTTTTTCTTGTTTTCTCGGTAATAAATGAATAGATAGATAGATAGTTTATTTTCAAATAAATAAATTTACAACAAAAGAACATTTCAATGTCTCACAACTATTAGTAGTCGGAAGAAACAAATTGAATATAAACTATTTAGAAACTAAATAAAGAATACAAAATTATAAAATTATATTGTTTACTAAAAAATTTTTTGAGAACATACATTCCAGCACACAAGGCACTCTTGTGGACCGCTGGAGGGAATCAAATGCAAAACACAAAAAAATTATGATAAAAAAAAGGAAAAGGATAGATCGAATTTTAAATTATATATTGAGAAATTAAGGGGTAGATTGTAATTTCAAGGAACAAGCAATAAAGAAGGAAAACATATGGGAAGCCTGAGTGATTGTGTGAACTGCAGCACAGTAGTTAATACTGTGCCTCATTTCATCAATTTGGCGAGATAATTAATTGTTTATATTTTTAAATAATTAGGTTATAAGTTATAATAGCTCATCTGATTAGACTTACTAATCTAATGATTGATCCAAATCATATTTATAGGCTCATCAATGAGAGTGAGATTTGTGGTAATCTCGGTGATTGGTGGACGGTAATGACCCTCACATTTTGGGACTGCTTGTGGTTGGTGAGCCGAGGTTGAAGTTATTCGCATTCATGTAGAAAAACTATGTGAAAATAAGAATTTACTGAAATATACTCTCTATAACGCTAATTCTAATTGCTCTTCCTCAAATCATTTTTCAGGATCTAACAAACAAGATTCCACAAGAGCTTGGAATTTAAGCAGATTTCAATGTAAACCATCACACGCAGCTATAGGTACATGCACCGACAGACCGACAGTTCAACATTCAGTGGAATAAATCCGGAGTGGCGGCTCTGCTGGACGTCCTATGGGAATGTGTAGTGTTGTAGTTGTAGGCGTAACTATATCACGTTGAAGCTAGTGCTCAGACTAGATCAGAAACCAGATCGGCAATAAAAATTGAGCTACGTTCAAATTCCTCCGGCTTGTTGGATGCCATAAAGAAGTGATTGGCTATTTGAATAAGTTTAACAAACAGTTATATAAGTAAGTCTTAGTCCTAGTCCCATAGTGGCAGTTTTAATCGGCATCTACGGGAGTTAGCCATAAAACCCTATTTAATGTGGCAAGTCTAACAAATCATTTAAAGTGCAAAATTTATGAGGGCAAGTGTTGAATTGACATGGAAATTTATTGGATTGTGTACCATGGAAACTCAAGACCTAGGGACCAGTTGAATCAACACCTTTAGTTTAGCATGAAGTTTAAGTTGAATAACATGGATATCAGTAACTAAGTTCTGGACTTTTTTTGAGACTCTTCCCCGAGACAGGAAGCAAATTCGAGGGGCCCTCTGTGGAGTTTGGAGTTTGGATGAATGTGAATAGGAATTGACCATTTAAAATGATAACGAGTCTGTCTAAAATTAAAAGTTTCGTTCAATATTCACGTTACTTTTACTTGACAGGAGTATTCCTTCCATTTAGTATGAATGACTCAATTAATGCACCTAATGAATAAACATTATTAAGGACCCAACAGGGCCTTATTGAAATCGTGCCGTTGCCCGTCTGTCTGTCCAGGCTTAATAATTTATTGTTTTTAAAATGTTTTACTGAATATAATAGGTTTCATTAGTATGATAAAGGTCAGATAAGGTAGAAGATTAATAAAAAACTATATTTGCTATTCAGTAATCCACAAGTGATTCTTCCTAATCACTTTTGGCTCTGAAAGCTCAATCAAACAACCAATTTAATTTTTTTAACCTAAAAACTTGTAACGCTGCCGTAGGGAGGTAATTTAGACAGAAATTTGGAACAGGCAGGAATTACAGAGAAAATAGAGAAATGGGGTATCCAGTGCTGATAATAATAGACCAAAGACAATCTATAACTAGATAGACTGCCTTTGCCCTACAAAGATGTGCGCCAGGTATTCAAAAGAAAAAATACAACGACAATTTAGCATCAAAACATCAACCAAATGATGTAATCTCCAGAATTACACATCACAAGAATTATAAGAGAAAAAAAGAATTATGTTTTGAAGTAATAATGACAACTAATTTTCATTATCGCTAACAATCGCAAATTTTAACAGTCTTTCAGTATTTAAATCCATTTAACAATTAATAAAGTTCATTAAAAAAAAAACGAGCTCGTTTTCAGGTATTCGTCGCCAGGGTATACCCTCTATATGTTTTGTTTCCCAACGCGCACAACTGACACACTAGAAAAAGGGTAGTACTGTACCTCATGTAGATTCGAATATATGTATTGGAAATACAGTCACCATTCACGACTCCCTCATCTTCCAAACTCAGAGTTACTCCTTGGAAGTGAACATGCGTTTAGGTCCGGTTCGTGAACTAGGTCCCACACTAGGTTCCTATGCTTGAAGGTGACTCATAACCTCGAACTCAGGCCATAAACTTGGACCGCCTTAAATAAGACAATGAACAAAACAGTGATAATGAAAGCTTACTGCAGAACTAATAGTCAGAGGGACTGCTTTCAAAAAATACACAATACCAAAACAGGTTAGACATACCATATTACCAAAAGATATTAGAATTGCTGGCTAAGCGCCCATCACAACTTTACCAGACATAAGTCTGTAAAACCGACTTGAACGTGTTATCTATCTCTAGAGACCTAGTTACAAAAGCACAGATAAGTTTCAAAAATATATTCAAGCATCAACTAAAGCTAGGAAAAAGTCTTCCTAACCTTAATAAAAGGTCAAACATTAGATTCACAGACAAGGTAGAAAAATTACCTAACCTTAATCTGAGAAGAAGTAAATTTAACTGAAATAGGCGTGCCTAAAATACCTAGCTGAACATACAAACGATGCCACTCGAAAATTATAATCTCAGAAAATTTTTTTCCTACACTTAAATAAATGATTCCAAACAAAATTTTCTCCTTTACTTACATGTTGAACAAAATTTATTATAAAGGAAGGTATTAAAGTAATAAAGATTGATAATAAGTTTCATGAACTAGCCAAAGTTTACAGAGAGAGATTTTAACCTCAAAAACATTCACAATAAAACGTATTTCGATAGTATAGTCGATTGATCAACATAGTACAATCGACTATTGCCAATATCGAACAATTGCAAGTATCGAATCAAAACATGGCGTCTCTTAATTAATAGAAGATTACTGGTAATAACAAAAAAAAAAAAAAAACGGTCAAGTTCGAAATCCAAATAAGACTCATTGTCTACAATAAATGCATAGAAAATAAAATAAATATGACTTACAGAATAGCCAAAATTACATTATAATTGAGAATGGTATGACCTTAAGTTTGTAAGAAAAAGCCTACATAATTTAATAAGAATCTGAACATGATTGAACAGACAAAGCTATTGGTAAAATACAGAGAAATGGTTCAAACTTACCAAACGGCGGAATCAGAAATACATTTTACATATTTATTTTTTTTCGATAAGTTGCTGATAGAATATTTGGTTGAGGCTGTGATGCTGGATGCTTAAGAAAAAATTAGAAACATTACCTAGTTAAACTGGTAGCAGAACGTGGTTATAGTACATCCCGACTAGGTATAATAAAAATGGTTCGACCACAAAGGCCCTGACCCAAACCAAAACCAGACGCACATACTAAATAACTTATACTTTGAGTTTAGCATAAGCAAAAATAAGTTTAAGAGATCCCAGCACACACGGCCATAGCACTCGCTTGCAACATACGCCAATTCAAAAAAACAGGATCCGACAGAGCAAGAACGCGTCTCTCCCAACACCAGCAAGCGTTGGTCACATGACGGTTGACATCACTCAAGATACCCACGTGACCCCAGTCAGCAAATCCCATAGGCTGAACTGCATAAAGTGGGAGCAATATGAAAAATTTAAAACTCGACTTGCTTGACAAGATCAAACGGCCAAACAATAGATATAAGACATACTAGCGTCTATTCAAGAAATATAGAGATACCAACTCACTATAACTAAATTACAACTAGAGTGCTTCAAACAGGCTTGTCATGCCTGTATACCATATGCATGAAA
Organism: Conomelus anceps; assembly: GCA_948455865.1. Lineage (NCBI taxonomy): Eukaryota > Metazoa > Arthropoda > Insecta > Hemiptera > Delphacidae > Conomelus > Conomelus anceps. The sequence continues at coordinate 23,928,060 of OX418224.1, read as the reverse complement.
AAAAATACATTACAAACTAAAAAATTCACAAATAAAAATTTAAGCAAAAAGATAAAATATAGATTTTTTATAAGAAAGAAAATTTAATTTATTCTACCCCAATAAGATTCTAGATCCTTGAAACTTGGTATATAGCTTCCTTATAGTCAGAGTGAGATCCCTATTGATTTTGAACTGAAGGGGTCAAATATAATAGTAGTTTATGCAACGTGTATACACTTTATAAATACACTTTAGAAGTGTATTTTGGATAATTAATAATGCTAATGTTGTCTCAAGGACTTTGTTTGAAAAACACATGAGATACTATAGTTTCGACCGTCACGTCACTTTCAATTCAACTGAAACTAGAATAAGAGGAGCTCAATATATACCCTTTTATCACATACTATTGGTTGATAGTCTAGAAGCCTCTCATAGGCCGAACTCAACATTGGATGCCTGTCACTGGTCGATTCTAGATACGCCCATTAGTAAACAAGATTAAGCCTACCTATACAAAACATGAATAATAAACAAGTGACCAAATGAATAAACAGCAAACTCAAATCAATAATATGATAATATTGAATATCTCACGAGTGCTTTAATGGCCAAATAAAATCGTTGCATACACTATTTTATCTACGACCACTAGTATACATTTAATTGAAACAATTTCATTTTACCTGTGACTGTCAGTGATACCTAACCTCTCATCTCAAATACGAGAAGTTATAGTAGATTGTTAGGTTAAAGCAGCTGGTGTAGCAGTTTGATCAAATCAGCTGATAGTTTCACAATATTGAATTATGATATTGATTCCATCAAAAATGCTTCTGATTGGTCCAGAACCCGTGTTATAATGTAGAACCTGTACTATAATGAGCTCATTATGCAACGGGTTTCAAAAAGCATTTCGAAAAGACAGCTGTTTTGGCATCATTTGTGAAACTGTAATGTATACATGGCTTGGGGATCTGTGATGGGTCCACATTTATTTTCTACCTGTAGTTTACATGGCAACAGGTTGTTGGGTTGTGGGAGAGTACAGCTATTGTTCGTACATCTATGAATTCCCATTGTTAATGACTAATATGAGAACTGGACCCAAAGGTGATTTGCCATCTGAAGAGAGCACGATTTAGAGTAATGTGGAGTACTGAGCTACACATGCAGAGTGACAAAATCTCAATAAAGTGACAATAAATTAAGAGTTGATTCTCTAGTAGTGAAGATTGTAAATGATTCATGATTTGCTTCAAATCAACAAAGAAGTGCCGAGATGTGGGTATTGAATATGTGTAGATTATTCATATACCCTATACCCTATATTATATATATATACCCTACTTCAAGAATTTACATAGAGCTTTCTTGTAACTGAATTGGAACAAAATATTTATTTATTTATTTATTTGATGAAATTATTACAATCAAGTAAAAAACTACAGGCATTTTCCCAAAACAGTTCAAATTACAAATTTGTCACATACATAGTCCAAATTAGGTTATGTCCATAGGTTGTGTTCAAATTTCTGTTTCCATCAAATATTTCCACTAAAAAAAGTAGTCCGACAGTAAATGATCAATTTGAATGGTTGATAAAACCGAAAAACACTACATAACACAAATATTTCAAGAATATTGAAATTAAATTGATAATTTTGAGCCGGAAATTCTCACAACCTCTAGGAGCTACTACAGCTGTTTAATATAAAATATGAAAGACTTTATGTCAAATACAATTTTAATATTGCTTATTAGATTACCTATTTCCTATAATATTTAGTTACCTCAAGGGTGGTAACTCCTCCCCCCCCCCCGCAACTTTGATAAAGTACTTACTGTCTTTGAAACCATTCCAAGACCTACCATTGAAATTCAATCTGAAAGAAGCTATTACTTTAGAAATTATGTTTTTTTTCTAAAATAATATTCTGAATATAGATTATCTTGTGGATGTATATTCACGAAAGAGAAATAAAGCAAATTCGAATACAGTACTACAAAATAATAGTTAAGTGACAGGTTCTGATAAGCCTACCCTTAATTATAGTGGCAAACGAACTCTTCAGTTTCCCTTTACAGTTGGCCTATATATCAAAGCTGTCCTCAGAATTTTGACGAATATTATTTTATGACTCTCATAGTCTTAATGGGGGGGGGGGGGGGGGGGGGTCCGGGGAAAAAAATTAAAAACTACCTCTCTAAAACCACATTTTTAGCGTTTCTAGACATAAATCGTTCTATTTTAAGTTATGCGTTTAAGTGGATGTTATCTACCGGGGATGTTACCCCCTTATCCTTGCCTCTCAAACAATCGTATAATTGTTTTTGACGCTTGGGCCCAAAATTAACAATCTTTGACATTTTTGACCTTCTCAAGAAACACATGGCGAAGGCTATAACTTGAAAGTTTAGTATCCAGGTTCATTCAAGACAATTAGCTTTATTATCACTTACCCGGTGGTTCGGAACCCACCTAAAATAGTAGGTCCACCATGTTCCCCGTAACATGGCTCAAACGGCGAGGTGGTACTACCCGTAAGGGTCTCACCACCATTAAAAGCCATACGCTTATTATTATTATTATTCAAGACAATATGACGAGTTTCAAGTAAATTTTTAGAAATATTCTCATAGAAGGCGTAAATATTAATAACTAGTGTACTTATTAAATGTTGTATAAAATTCCCTCTCCCATCTGGGTTCCAGTTGGAAGGTTAAGGCGAGCAAAGCGAGTGATAGGAAATGATAGATTTCAATCTAGTACTGGACAAAAAATCGAGATGGAGGGCTGCCAAGCAAACATACAATATTGAATAATTCTCAAGAGTTCACAGGACCCGACTGGGACAAAAACAAGAGTTATTCCAATTCAAATAAAAAAAGGTAGCCTATAGTTTAGGATGAGGCGAATGGATAAAAAGCTCTCATCAAAACAAGAAACTAACAGAATTAGATGGAAAACTAATCAGCAATAAATTAATTATCCTGTAAAATTCTATAGAAACTTGAGTGCGAAGATCTAGAAGTACTGGCAACTTCATAAATGTGCATTACAACGCAATTCAAGTCACTATGATGGTAGACTTGACTTCCCAGAAAAAAAAATTAATCAATAATTAATGAGCTAATAATAACGAAAAGTGGGTTCTCAGGCAAACGATTCATAAAAGCAATGATTTATTGAGCTTTCACTACCCAATTTATAAACTTCATTTTAATAAATACTTGTACAAAATTACTGTTTTAAGCCTCAAATGAAGCTTTCAACATGGAAAATTCAAAACATTTTCCCCAATGTGGACTAAAATGAATGGATTTAAGCTCTTCTTGACAAGCCTAGAATCTCTTAAAATACGATTTTAGAGCGACTATTTATCAAAATTTTCCCTGGGGAGGACCCCCAGACACCATCACCCTGGGGGGTTTGGAATACCCCCCAGAAACCCCCGGGTTCACCAAATCGCTATGCTACTGGATGAAGCTTTTCTTTTTTGTAAACTATTCTTAGTAGACTATTTTTCTTCTCCTACCTATCTATTCCGTAGAACCTGAAAGGACATTGAAATACTTACAAGTTACATTGATTACAGAACAGTTTTTGTCTCACAACTCCACAAAATATCTACTCCAAAATGTGCGCTCTATAGTCAACACCAACAAGGAAGGCTCAAAATCAACAAATTGGTCAAACTTTCAAACTATTATAGAACAATAGAGAAAGGATGAAGGAAGGAATATTTCCATCTTTACAAGCAATAAGACAACCCTTTCCGATCCCATCAACCTGTTGCTTCGGCCATCTTCAGGTAGAAAATAAATGTGGACCCACCACAGATCCCGAAGCCAATAATTTAAATCGTAACATTGCACAAGTGCAAGAGTGGCCGTTTCTATTTTTGATTGTGTTCATCAAATTCCCTGAAAACCCCTTTCTTCTAAAATTTTCTTTAAATATCCCTTTCCTTTCATTTTAAAATCTTCAAATTGAAAAAAAAAAACAGAAAATATTGAGGGATGCTATCTGAGAGCTATGAGTCAAGAACTGCAATATAATAGAGCTGCTGATGTTTATTTTTGTGAACCAAAAAGCATATGATTTTTAAATAAATCACAGAAGTGCATAGGCTTGTCAGCACAACAGATAATAATTATTCAATTAAATTTATCGAGGTCTTAGAAAGATTGTATCGGTTTATTTTTATACATAATTACCAATTAGAATGCTTCAGCCTCGTAATTAGTAAGGATAAAATAATTTATTGTTTTTAAAATGTTTTACTGAATATAATAGGTTTTATTAGTATGATAAAGGTCAGATAAGGTAGAAGATTCATGAAAGTTATATTTGCTATTCAGCAATCCATAACTGATTCTTCCTAATCACTTTTGACTCCCTATATTCTCACATCACTACTGTAAAAAAAGATATGAATCTCACACAACTGTGAGGATTATACACATTCAAAATTCGGAAGGATAATACCTTGTGAAGACCGGCGACATAAATACTTGGGTTAAAACGTTTTCGAACTCACAATAATAATTTGTGTATTTTTTTCAAGAGCTTATTCGATGTGAACGAATAGATGTGTAACAATAATTCAGCGGCTCAACAAATACAGTTGCAATAGGGACCAGCTTGAAATTTGTTCAACTTAATCGAAATCAAAATATATCACCAAAGCTATGGGCAAACCCGTTTTTAAAAAGCAACAGACTTTATATGCACTTAGCAGTGTTGTAACTCTTTTTTACCGTATAATAGCCCCATAAGAGCGTGTATCACTGGATATAATTCAGACGAGGACAGATGAAAAAAGTTATAGAGAGAGAAGGAAAAGGGTGAGAAGGAAAAAGAGATTTTGAGAAAGACGAAGAAAGCGAACAATATTTATGTAATGTGAGTAGAGATTGCATGTGGGCTGTTGGAGGTTCACTCCCACGACTATTAAAAAAAGAAGTGAGAAAAGAAAAAGATAAAAAGAAGAAAAAAGAAAAAGAGGAAGGAGAAGGAATAGAAATAGAAGAAATAAGAAGAAGGTGAAGCAGTAAGAAATTTGGGCATCGTATACTATTGCCAGTTCAAAATTATAGTATATTTTTATGATTTAAAAACATTCTTACAAATACGCTATCATTGTTTCTCTCTTCATTTCTTATTTCTTTCTTTCTCACACCCACCCACCTAGCTCATGATTACTCTCTCCCTCTAGCAACTTTACCAACAGTTTTTACCTTGTTTATTTTCTCTTTCTATCTCACCTTCAACCACAACAAGCCCTTATTTATTGTTCTCATATTTCCTCCACTCTATATTGTGCTCATCCGATTGGCACTCTTCTTTCTTACTCCCTCCGTCTCTCACACCCTCTTAGTCTCTCCTACTACATTCTATACCTTCACATCTTTAGTGAAAAACAGATAGATATTAAGTTTTCTGCGATTGAACTAAAGAAATCAAATTTATTCCCTCACCACTAGGACTAATCGGTTCCTTCCTTTATTATTCAATTCTTACTCAATCCCTCTCTTTCTCTCACCTTTTTTCTTACTCCTTCTCTCTTCGCCTGTTTTCTGAATACCTCTCCATGTTCAAATGCATGACTGTGTATTAATGACAATATTGTATTCACGATCCTCTTCCAAAGATACCCTACTGTGATGATATAAGCTTTCGCTCGCTTACCTGGTATATTTCGCTGATTTGTGTTTCAAGTTTGATTGGAAAAGATAACTGACGTTTTCCACTACAGATATGGCACTAACTGTCACTAAAAACATCGTTTTCTAGCAAAATTAATGCTTTTTGTTAGTTAAATATGGGAATCGTGACACAAAAATCTACCCAAAGAAACAGAATAGCGTAACGATAAGCCGACAACATGGACCATGTTGTTCTCTACTCAAGTAAAGTTTATAAGTGGTTGAGGAATTCAGTATTGGTCACGAAGAAGCAATAAAACTATGGAAACAACATTCATTTCTTGAAATGTGGAAACATACGTTCAATTCCAACATATTTTCCATGTTTTACTTCTCATTTGAAAATTTTAAATGCTTTACCTCTTTCTTCAATAATATTTTTCAATATCTGTATATGAAAATCGTACTAAATCAAGGAAAATAGACTAGGGATCTTCGGAGACTAGAGTTTTTTCGGTTTTAAATACGCGTTTACTTACTTTGTGCCAGACGAACTACTATTTGAACACATCTATTGATCCCGCCTGGAACTGTTCATCATCTCAGAAAGTAATATTAGCATAGATTAAATACTGCGGCTAATTATTGGAAATGAGTTGGAGCATTGTTTATCTTATTTCGGTTTTTTTTTCGGTTTATTGTTTATCTTTAGGATTAACCGTTTTTCAGAAAGAGTAGAATTTACCGAAAAACTGACAATACTACCCTACTTTCTTTCTCGACTGATAGAAATGATTCTTCAATAAAATATAAAAGAGTCTTTTTAACAATCTAATATTAAAATGTCACTGTATTTTACTTTTATATATTGTTTTACTCACTTATATTGGAGATGTTAGAGGGATGCATTTCACTTCTGAAAAGAAGCCTGACAAGAAGAGGCTGACGAAGCTTCTTTTCAGAAATGCATCCCTCTAACATCTCCAATATAAATGAGTAAACAATATATAAAAGTGAAATACAGTGTTAGTTTTAATATTAGATTGTTCATTAAGTATTTCGTCATAGAAAACATCAGAGTCTTTTTAATTTGAAAAAGAGTAGCAATTTATTGCAGGGATTATTTTATTATAAACATAATAGTGACAAATCACATATCACACCAACAGGGGAGAACGGGGGGAATGTCAAACAGTGTCCACTTTTACAAAAAAATGTTATAAGCTAGGCAATGAAGCCGACAGATCAAATTTTATACTGGTTAACTTCCGTCTAATAACTGAGTCTTGCGATCCTACAGAACTCGTTTTTAAATAATTGACAATATGACTTTAAATCAAATTATTTCTTAAGTCTACCCCATTGTACACAAGTGTTCTCCCCTACATAAGTTTAAGTTCTCCCCTAGTGTATAAGTTTCAATCAAAGTTTTATATTTTGAATTATTTCAATTTTTTTAGTGTTTTATCGAGTGAACTTTTAAAATTAGTAGTCTTTAAGTGTAAAGAAAGAAACAAGTATTTTTTTAAATGTTTTTTTAGCGAATCTAAATTTTTAGTTTGGACTAACCTAAAAGTTTTGAATGAAATAGCTCAATCAAAATTTGTAAAGAGAGCAGTTTTGGATTCTGGTCTGTAGCATCTTTGCATTTATTTTTAATTTGTCATGTAAATAAATAAATTCATGTATTTAAAAAGCACCATCTATTAAAGTATTTAATCAATCGAGTTTGGGTGGGTTTGGAATAGATTCCCTTCAAAATTATTGCTGTCAACGCTATTCCTGAAATTTTTTCCAAGAAGGGGAGAATACTAAACTGAGAACTACCTTCTAACAAGCTGTTGCTAACAGAATCAACTTAGAGAACAGTAAATAACCATGCATCACAAATCATCACGAAAAGTAACCGTGAAATTTCCAATCGCCTCGTGTAATTCGTGGGCAGCCACTTGTAGCTTCGTGGGTGCTCGTGTGACGTCTGACATAGACAAGGCGCAGATGAAGCTTGCTCGCGTTTGTCGTCTTAAAGTTGCAGACACCATTCGAATTCGACTGTAAATAAAATCTGAAAAGGTTAAATTTCAGCTGTGAGGAGCAGTAAAGGTGTGTTCACATCCAGGGAGTGGAACTGAAGTGAGCGTGCTGATCACAAATTGATTTAATGTCTTGGGCACAGACATGGGCTTCCAGACTCACAGAACACATGCAAGGGCGGTCCACATCTCCAGTAGCCGTTATTGAGAGATTTATGGTTAACAATACCAGGCCAGACCATCGGCGTGATAATTTTCCACCTCTCATTTTCTGCTCTCCATCTTCTGCAGTCTAGTTTCTGAATCTCTTCGGGCGAATTTATTGTTTCAACAATCCAATGAAAACAATTTTTTTGCCACTTTTACGTTTTTCCCATTCGTGAGAATAAAATTTCTTGTCTATAGAATTAGGATCGATATTCACCAACAAATAGATTCTAATGTACAAATTTAAAATTTCACTTCAAAATTTTACTTGTAACCGCTTAAAGATTTGGAGCTCTGTTGTATTACTTCGATGATTTTTAAGTTTTTTTTACGGCTATTTTTTGTTGCTTGCTGTTTTACTATTGTTTACTGTTTTCACTGGCTTAGATGATCAAACTTATTTTAACCAATTCAATACAACTAACTTGGTTTCATCATAATTCCATCCTACATTTTAAAAAGGGTACTTTCGTGTCTTTCTTGGCTGACCTTGACTGCATTTCAGTGAGCTTCTAATTTTTTAATTTTAATTTGATTCAATTCTAGCCTTATTGTGCGTATTTTCCTTTGTTGTTTTCTAGATGTTCACGGTTTTTGGTTTTTGGTTCTTGATTTGACTCTTATTTTTGCTTGTTACTCCTCCCACCAGGGGGCGGGACTTTTTATGACCTTCAGCCAATCACAACCTTCTATGAAGGTCAGCCTCTTTCTTGCTTAGCCAATAGTATCATTCCATGTTTAGTATATATTACGCTACTCTGTACTTTAGTTTTAGTTTGTTTGAGATCGATAATAATATAACAACCGGAACTAGTTTCTCAATATTTTTAATAAATGTGGTTGTGACAATTTCGTCTTATTATTTATTACTTTACTGTTTTTCGGCATTGTATTTGCTTTTCTCCACTATTGTTTGCTAGTATTTTTTAATGTTATTCACTGTAGTTCGCTAGTGTTTTCTATTGTATTTACCGTTATTTTCATCGTACAATCTAAAAAAGCAAATTCTATGTATCATATTTTTCTGACAGTGGCATACAAGTTTTCCTGTAATAGTGTCCAGATAATGGCCAATATGCCATTTATAATTTTAATTATTTATTGGTGTCACTATCGATGATAATGTGAATGAAATTAATAATGCTGAAGGTATTGTAAAAATCTTTGTTATTGAAGTGATTAGAAATTTCAATCTATCATTAGTGTCAATCTAAATGGTAATGTGAATGGAATAATAGATAGATATTTATTTTTTAATTGCCAGTAGGCTTATCGCCTATGGTGACAGATACATATTAAATATACAAATGCAGATAAAAATAATAATAAAAATAAAATAAAAATTAAATAAAACAAAATAAAACAGATACATGGTACAAAAACAAAATAACATAACTTCTATACATAAATTATTATTGCAAAATTGAATTGGCCTTAAAAAATGTTGTTGCGTCTCCATGGATTGCATGGAGAATGTACAGGATCAGATTAGTTTCGCTAGACCTTATTTTTCGAATACAAGAGATTTACCTAATTCTAGTAGCACGGCATCGAATCCACTTCATTAGCGGAATAATAGTGACATTTTTTGAACAAATTTAAAGTAACGAATTGCGAGAACAGTAATGACTAGAAAATAAATTCAAAGTAACGAAAATATTGTTACGGGTTCTATGTCTAAAATAACGCTGGCAACACTTAAATTTATCACTCGCACTTTATTAACACAAATAATTCACAACTCACACTGTTCAGTAATTTCTTACACAAAAATAAGCAATCGGAAACAGATAAAACGATATTGTTCAACTGATAATGAGTTTTCAATAAACTGAACAAAAATCAATCACTAATATTAAATAATAACTGTACAATAAAATGTTCAATAATATTCAAAAAGAATCGTCGAGGAAGAACAATTAATTTACGTAGCACAAGTCTGTAATACAGTTTTAGGTAAAATAATTTCACTATAGAACTGTCAAAATAAATTATCACTACTGACAACGAAAATTCATTAGATGGTTTGTAATAGCGCCAACGGGATTGCACTGTCTGTATTAACGGGAACTGTCACTACTACCACTTATCACGACGAGTTTCAAACAAGACTGAACTAGTTTCTACAAATGCGTTCGCCTTAAATAGGTTTTTCAACAATCGAGATATCTCTACATTTTTCTATCATCTTCTAAATAAATAAATACGGAAACTCGCACTTTCCACAATATTCAATAAGATTCCTTTAATGTCTAATCAAACAACTAGAACATTCTACAAATTACCAAGTAAAGACCATAAAAGTGTCAAAAGCAGAGTAATTAATTGCTTAAAAGTAAACATTTACATAGCAGATAACACCGAGAACCACTGTCCTACTTTCTCTCTATTTTCTCCAATTTCATATTCGCTACAATATATCCAAAGTAACGAATCACGAGAACAGTAATCGCTAGAAAATAAATCATGAAAAATGCTTGAAAAGTTGAGAAACTCAATATGCAATCAATTGATTTCAGCAGAATAACACCATCTGTGACTTATGTTGATTGTCGTCGACGTTTCTGAAGGCTATACGTTTTAATAGTATATTGAATATATTATTTGAAAACATTGCTAATAACCACTTTGAAGAAGACCTAGAATTTCCAAATTTCATCATTGTAACTTTTCAAAATTATCTTCGTAACCTTTCAAAATTTCACATCAAGATCGCTTCTTCTTAATATTTAGGAGAATCGAATACACAACCAACGTTCATTGTTCACTAAATCATTCTAATCAATGCATAATGAATGAATTCTGCGCGAAATGTAGAAGGAAGAATTTAGAAAATGATCGAGAGAATGTACAGGATCAGATTAGTTTCGCTAGACCTTGTTTTTCGAATACAAGAGATTTACCTAATACTGGTAGCACGGCATCGAATCAACTTCATTAGGCCGAGATGAGCTGTTATTCACTCCCCAACAGTATATCATGACCGGAAACCCAATTTTGGTTTCAGATTATTTATTTATCCATTCTTTGTACGCTTGTCCTTTCGGACCGCTACTGTGTTCAACATGACATTAGCCGGGGGAGCAATGCAGAGGCGAAACAGGGAAAGAAATCGATGAATAAATTATAATAAATAATCAAACGCCCGAAACGAGTGTAAAGAAATGAAGGATGGTAGGAGCCAGGTAGGCAAGCGGTGATTGCATGGGCTCAAGTCTCCTCCAAGTTCTTACGGTAGTGGACTCAGGAACAGTTTTCTTAGATCAATGCCGCATTCTTAGCTCGTATAGCTACTGAACTACAAATAATTCAACACCATTCAAAAAAACCTGAATCAATTCTATTTTCTTTTAATATACAACAAATAATTTTTGTAATACTTCTGAATTCCAATATATGTGAGTTCTCCTATTTCGGGACTAGAATAAATCGGACTTATAATAGTAAACTCTATTATTCGAAGGAATAAATAATCATAACTTTTCTAACACACGAAAAATTTCATAACAGTTCTATCATACATCCCAGTTTTCAGTATAGTATTAAAATAGGGAAGTAATAGCCATGAGCCGTAGCAGGTATCTGTTCAATCAGATAGAGATAAGCTGCGTTCTCCGGGGCGCTCTTTGTAAGAGTGACCGATTAGATTGGCCAGCAAAAAAGATACTGTTCTCTGCTGTAAAATCACTTCCCGGTGGTTCGGATCCCACCTAAAACTGTAGGTCCAGCTCATTAATCACCATCTTCCAACTGCCACGAGCCGTAGCAGGTATCTGTTCAATCAGATAGAGATAAGCTGCGTTCTCCGGGGCGCTCTTTGTAAGAGTGACCGATTAAATTGGCCAGCAAAAAAGACACTGTTCTCTGCTGTAAAACCACTTCTTGGTGGTTCGGAACCCACCTAAAACTGCTCATTAATCACCATCATCCAACTCATTACCCACGCACAGATCTCAGACCTATGTGGGCTTCATCCTAAAAAAATAATAATAATATTGAGCTCCATCATGATACAGAAGTTTAGTTCTGGCCCATGGGAAAATATTATTTTAAAATTGATTTATTCTGAGCAAATTGGGAATTACACCAATTCCTCAGAGTGCTTGCACAGTGGAGCATCCAATAATATTGGAAATCATCATTTTGAATTCAAACTCATGCTTTGGAATAGAATGTATCTGCAGCAATCTACATCATTCAGTATGTGTGTTTTGATTTTGCCACGGTGATTACCATCGAGCATTGTATGCTTCACTTAGCAAGAAGCCTGAAGATTTTGCAGAAGAACTGACTTTACAGGCCTTTTCCGACTCCATTAGAATACAGAACTCTAGAATATGTACATAAATTGTTATCTAATAGTAAATAATCATCCAGATTGGATAAGTTTGATTCGAGGCCTGTTTTATAACAAATTATAAACACAATCCACTTGTGGACATTCCCATAACATTTGAAGTAACTAGTACAATCGCTGAACATATTAGTTTGTATTCAGTTGAGGAACATGCTCCCAAAGTGATATTAAATGATTAATCTATTAGACGTAATTATGATAAAAAGTGAGACAGACATGGAGCCTGGAAATTCATAACTTTTCCAACACGCTAACCTTACGAATTGCATGATACTCTCCGAGATCTACCACTATAAATACCACCGCAAACTCAGCTAAGCGCATAAATGGAGGTCAGTCCAATTTCATTGTTTCACAATAATTGACAGAACTCTTTGACCATTGTCTTTGATAGTCTTTGGTCCAGTGTATCAAAGCACATGCTCTAGGTCGTAACTTCAGCTCTTGGATCTTTCTCATTTCTCTCACTCTCACTCACGCACTCTTTCGCTCTCTCACTCCCTCTCTCTCTCTCTCTCTCTCTCTCTCTCCAGTCCGGAATCATAAGTATTTCTCTGAACGTCCTCCTACCTATTATTCTTTCAGGGTGTCTCTTTCCAATAGAGAAAATAGCAGTAGCGATTTAATTACAAGTAACGGCAAAATCTTCAGCATTTTTGCAGTGCCAGGTTGATGGCAAATAAATTATTACAGATGTAGCTGAGTAACGGCGACGATAACAGCTTACGCACATAGATAAATTCCCCTGGTCAATAATCTATTTAGATTGATCCTGTTGAACCATTAGCTATGCTATTGATTATGCTTTCATCCGCTACCAGATTGTACAGTTTGGAGCTAAACAGTTTGAGTGTGGAAAATTAACTTCATTAGCCACTGATCTAGGATAACTAACTTCGTGGACAAACGAACAATGACTACAATTAATGTTCCTGTACAGGAACCTATATCGAAAGCATATTACCCTGTCCGCTGTCTATTTGTCCAAATTCACGAAGTTGGAAACCGATGCTTAACGGGTAGTTTCTCCTCGCCGTATGTTATAGGCTATTTTCTCTATATTAAATGGCTTCCATACCACCGGGTAAGTTACAATAAAGCTTGTAACATCATCAAGACATAGAAGCACGTTCGCCCAGCTCAACTTGAAGGTTGATCGCCCAATTCAACATGTAATATTGCAAAACATTCTGTAATGGCCAAAGTTTTAGTATCATCGAAAATCAATATCTAGGATGAATGAACAATGGCTACTAAACGTGCATTGGAAGCAATTGAACAATGAAAAATCCACGCAATGACTCAAAATGTTTTGGAGGCGCACTGATTTTACTTTCCGCCAAACACTACCAGTAATTCCAAGATCTACTGCTGCCGATGGAATAAACACTTGCTTTAAATTCTCAAATCTATGGCGCTATGTGAAGAAACTACAGCTGACATCAAATATGAGAGTTGTATTGCAGAACGATACATCTGCTGAAAATTTTGCTGAGAAATTGGTAATGGTCAAGTTCCTGTAGACAAATCGAGTGGACTGATTTCATCTCCTCCAAATTTCTGCAAATTTCATCAAAAGACGAACTTATCGAAAAATGATACCCAAACATCATTGCTAACCAGAAAAATAATGAATGGTTGAGTGAGAGAGTAATTTTGGCAGCTAAGATTAAAGATGTGAATGACTTAAACTTCATAATTCAGAATGAAATCATTGGTACACTGCATTCATTCAAATCAGTTGATAGTGTAACAAACGAAGATGAAGCCACCAACTATCCATTTGAATTTTTAAACTGCATGGATTACCACCACATAATTCATAACTAAATTACATTGGCACGGTAGTAATCATGCTTCGAAACCTAAAACAGTCAAAACTATGCAATAGAACGTGTTTGGTGATAAAGAAGCTGATGATCAATGAGATTCATGCGACAATACTCAAAGGAAAATTCAAAGGTGAGGAAGTTCTCATTTCAAGGGTACCGATGGTCCCAACCGATATGCCATTTGAGTTTAAACGACTACAATTTTCAATTCGACTTGCATTTGCAATGACAATTAACAAATCACAAGGCCAATCCTTGAATGTTTGTGCTCTGAATCTAGAAAATGCATGTTTTTCTCATCTTATATTATGTGGCATGTTCACGGGTCGGGAAACCAAAAGCTTTATTTGTGCTTGCGCCTAATAACAATACAAAAAATGTTGTGTATCACAAGATGTTTCACTGAAGAGTGCAGTGCAACCATAGCCTCCTCTGTTAGATAATAATAACATTTATTGTTAGAGGAGGCTATGAGTGCAACCCATGCACCAAAATAAATGACTAATAAAATAAATGCCTTGTTGGCATGTTGTCAAAATAATTGATTTGATTTGTTTTAAATTACATTTTTTTGCATCTACTTTGTGTTATTATAAAGAATTAAAATTAATCATTTTCTATAAATTTTTCAAAGCAATTTTTCAAACATCTTCGGCTGTTTGGCGGAACGAAGTTTGCCGGGTCAGCTATAAAAAACTACAAATTATAACTTACTGATGGCAAAATATCGTAAATGTTGCTCTTTCTATATATCGGAAGAAAAATATTGATGTATCGTTGGCAACACTATCCACAATCGGCAACCACAGAAGGCAGAAGGCCTTGTTGCTCAATGATACAGAAAACGAAGCCTACATCTTGACTTTTAATTGACTCACCCGAAGCCCACTGTTGTTTGCTCCGTACAAAAAGCAGAATAATAGGTGGAAGAGAAATACAAACCAGAGAGAGAAGGAGAGGAGAAATGATTGTAGAAGACGTACACCGCCTCTAACCGTATCTTTCAACTGGTTAATTCTTAAGCGCGCTCAACTGTACTTTATGTTGGAATTACGAATCCGTTTTCTGATGCAATTCATTCATGCGGTGCAAGTGCACTCTTGAAATGGTCTTTCTTCTGCTCAATGAACCAACAATGGGCTTGTTAGTCCACAACTCAACACTATTATTTGATCTTGTATCCTGTATTGCACAAACCCGATTAAATCGACTAACCGTTTATCGATACCATTCATTGGAAAATTCCGAACCAGATCAATAGTTAAATTGAAACATTGACTGATTGATACCGAATAAAATGAAACAGGTTGCTGTTTTGTATGATCGAATATATAAGCCGTGAGCCGTAGCAGGTATCTGTTCAATCAGAAAGAGATAAGCTGCGTTCTCCTGGGTCCATCTTGTAACGGTGACCGATTAGATTGGCCAGCAAAAAGACACTGTTCTCTGCTGTAGAATCACTTCCCCGTGGTTCGGAACACACCTAAAACTGTAGGTCCAACTCATCAATCACCATCATCCAACTCATTACCCACGCACAGGTCTCATATCTATGTGGGCTTCATCCTCAAAAAAAAAGAAAATATTGGGCCAGTTTGAATGGAAAAGGAAATGGTGGTAATTAAATAAGATTATCCTTTGGAGTAGGTGGATTGACTTTTAAAAAGCCATTAAGCTTGAGAATGTACTTGGTGCCATAGGTAACATGTCCTACTGATAAAATGAAAAATAATAGAAAAAGGTTAGTATAAGACTTTCTTCAATCTTTGAAGTGAAATGCACCATCTCCAACATAAGTGAGTGAAAATAATATTTTAATAGAAATACAGTGTCAGTTTTGATATTAGATAATGATAATAAAAAACCTTTTCAGAAACTATGAAAGCCTATTGGGGTAATATTGCTTATCGTCTTCCGTCTTAGGAGAATTCGCCAATAATAATAATAATAATAATAATTTTTTTTTTTTAACCTAGAGACCGCCTGGAACTGTTTATCACATTACTTCAGAACGGCCTCTCATTCCTTTAGCTTATTTAAGCTACCCTGCTGCATCAAGATCTCTCTTCTTTGTCTGTAGTATGGTGATTATATAGTTAGCCATCTTCACCCATTGCTGCTTGCCTTGGAGCATAACAGAAACAACATTTTCTGGGGATAACCAACCCAGTTCTGCCTGCGTTGAATTTTATAACGTAGGAACAATATTATTATTATTATATATAATAATAATAATAATAATAATAATAATAATAATAATAATAATAATAATAATAATAATAATAATAATAATAATAATAATAATAATAATAATAATAATAATAATAATAATAATAATAATAATAATAGTGATCAGACCTAAAGCCTCCCTTCCTTCACTTCAAGAAAAGTGTTCCTACGTTATAAAACATTAAGTGTGCTACAACTATAATAAATATGTACCTATTACCTTTTAGCCGTCGTACATGCTAAGACTATATTACGATCACGCGTCACCAGAGAAATCGGCAAGAAAGGGTAATAACAAAAAAGGAACATCGTGCTATCACTTTCTAGAGGGGAAGACACTAAAGGAAATCAAGAAGGCAATGTTCACAGTTCTAAAGTAGCGGTTGTAATGTCTGTTGGAGTTGTTTATCGTCGAGTATGATCTGTGAGGGTGCAAATATTGTTTATAGATCACGAATATCATCGATAGGTGAGCAGTGAGCAAGGAATCACGACCAGGCCTAAGCAAGCATCCGATCTACACCATTGTTTTCGGTTTTCAAAGAAGGCGTGAGCTGAAGTAATGCTACCGTTGTTACTTCCACCAAGAGGCCTGCTCGTGCTAAGTCCTTTGGAAGGCTTAACAAAGCACCTGCTTTGTGCTTTGCGCGTGCCTGGCCGATGTCACGATCTACAAGGTCGTGTGATAAGTGTGGATCTCTTTATTCAGATGCTACGATCTCGTGCTATCATCTCAGCAATAATGGATCTTTGAAGAATTGATTCATCATTGCTACTGCATATTTTATTAAGTTTGGAATTTTTATTTATTTGTTGCCGTACTGAAGTTGAACCTAGTATTTTCAAATGGTATTATTATCAAATGCACGATCATTATCATTTTATTGAAGCTTTAGCCAAATCTCAAGTTCAGTGATGATTATTTTAATCTAACACAAAGCGATTAGGATGTAGGAGGAGGTCAGACTATAATGCCAAAATTACGAAGCTGCAGACCTCCACTGAAGCTGCAGTCATATAGGACAGGATGCAGCCCCTATCAGCTACAGGCTACGTCATAACAGCATACCTCCAATCAGGGCTTATTTCTAAATTGAGAAGTATCGGAGCTGTAACTTACTGTGGGGCCTGGAAAACGTTTGAAAATTACTCTTGATTTAGTGCATTTTAAACGCATTTGAGCATGGTTAGTAATGCACATATAATATACAGAATAATAAGATTTTGGTCTTTTTAAAATAAGGTCAAAAATAATAAGGTCTTTTAAACGATTTTGACGGAAACTTGAAAATCATGACTACAAACTCAAAAACTTAAATCAATCTAAATTAAAGAGAAAAAAAAAACAATTATTTCCAGCTAGTTCAGATCTGGTTTAAAATAAATGATTGCTCCGTTCCGGTGTGCTCTAGCTGAAATTAAGCCCTGCCTCCAATATATTTACCGGTTGCCTAGTACCATGTATTTTCTTGTACTCTCATCGCTCATTAGACTACAATAAAATATTCTGTCATAATAAAGTATGTTATCTGATGTCTATGCTTGCAGTATTGTTCATTGAATTACCTGATTATTACTGAACATGTTTTTTCTTTTCCAAGTCTTGGATAGAATAATATTATTACCTCACACTTTCCTCACAGTCACAAATAACAAATGACTTATTCATAGGAAATTATTTTGACTATCAACAAAACTATACCTATCTGAAAACACCGATTGAGATTCTTAAACGAGAATGACAAATATGGCTTGTAATTTCTATTGAGTATAAACTTTTACATTTTCAATAATAAATTACGAAATTTCACCTTCATAATTTATTACAGAAAATAGGAAGTTCACCTCATTATAAAACGACTAAGCTCATCAGTCTTCCGCGATCGAATTTTTGTAATGGAACTTAGCAGTAATTGAAAGAAAAATGCATCTTTCCTCCTCCCACTAAGAGAGCTCACACTGTATTTGCATATCCTCACAAATTTATTTATTACAGTATTAAAATTTGAATAATAAACTTCTCTGTAGCTCACTGACCTCCACTTTTTTCAGCTGAGCCCCCAATCTCGTAATCTCATGTTCCTTGTAATCCACCATTGAATTATAACACCATATAATCACTTCCCGGTGGTTCGGAACCCACCTAAAACTGTAGGTCCAACTCATAAATCACCATCATCCAACTCATACCCACGCACAGGTCTCAGACCTATGTGGGCTTCATCCTCAAAAAAAAAAAAAAAAAAAAAAAATATATATATATATATTCGAGTTTCTTATCGATTTCGTGCGTCGCAGTGTTTACTTTGTAGCCTTACGATTATGGCAATGAGACAACCATAATCGCGCATCTCAACTCAGCAGGTTAAGAAACTACAGGTGCACGACTCACGTATCGATCTAAATGCGAGGTATCGATTGCAATCGCCAGTTATCATGCTATCGATAAATGGAGCATATCGATTACTGACCACGCTGGTACAGACTCTTCATACTACGTACATCCATGGTGTGTACTAGATACTACTTCATACTATCCACCAATGATCTCAATCAGATTATTTGTCCAGTTGCGGCAGAGTTTCTTCCACAATTCTGGAAAAATTGAGATTCCCCACGCGTGCATTAGTCACACCAGGGGTCAAAGGTTCCACCACGCTTAAGATGGCAGCTTCTTTTCGCGTAAATAACGCCCAGCTAAAAGTACACTGACCATAAATAAGATCATTTCTGCGAGCTAGTTTACTTCTGTCACGCATTAGAACCATACAGAAGATTCCAAAGTAATGCTCCAATCTCCTCGATTGGATATTTCTCCGATTACTTTAATTTAACCTTGAACATCAATTTGATAGTACCTACTAAGAACATTATTGTGAGTACCGGACTCTAGGGAAAAGAACATTTTTATTTGAAAGGAGGATTCAGGATATACATTGAGTGGCTGAGTGACGCGTTACTTGACTACTAAAATTATTACATACATTATGACACTTTGATAAACTACGTAACATGTTGACTGATACAGTAGTATGCTGTGTTCAGTGTATTGCAGCGATCAATACAATCTCTTTATTATCACATCATCAATATTATTTAAAAACCAATTCATTCGCTTACAGTTAAAAGTGGGAATCACTAAAAAAAATTAAAAAGGCATTTTAAAGCAGTTGTAGTTTTCATCTATCAATTTCGTAGACTTTTAATCAATAGAGCTGGAGCATCATTGGGACAAAATGGTAATGTATTTTGTATGGCAATAGCGTAACAGGAGGCATATTTAGTTATACAGTATATTAGAAGGCATATTTACCTGTTGCTTCCATATGTATTTCAAATAAATAAATGAGAGGGCTACAATACACTGGCTAGCTGTCAATTTTTTTAAATTTTGGATGTACAGTGAGGGTTTCTCACCCACTAATACCATTATAAGAATTTTACAAAACTTTTAAAGCTACTTTAGTGTCACTGAATAACGTGAAGGTTTTTTGGACTAGTCAGTTTGACCTCCATGTAACAGATTAACGAGCCAATTTGGGAGTAAAATTGAAAATAATTATCAGATTTGATAAAATATCATTTTTTGATTATTGACCGTACGAAGAGAGGTATCTGTTTTATTAAGTCAACCGTTTTCATTTGTCTGTTAGTTTGTCTGTAACGCATTTACGGCTAAACGCATTGACAAAATTCAATGAAACTTTCCACGGATCTTTCTTTAAGGAATGCCGAACGATGTATATGTAAGGATTTTCGAAATTTGCTTGCATTAAAAGGATATTAAATATCCTTTTTGAAATGAAAAACGTAAGGCTATTAGGCCTACTTCTATAAGAACATATAATTTTTCAAATGAGCTTCTCCATTATATGAAATTGAAATTAGATTCAAAGATAGCCCTCTGGCTTCTAAATTCATCTGGTTGAGCCTTGTTCATATGAATCAATTATCATTCATAAGAATTACATATTCAAGAAGAAGTCAATTCTAATATTTTTATAACAATATTTGTATAATAACAAGTGATTATTAAGTGAAGGATTATTATACAAATTTAATTAGTATTGCTCTATAAATTCATTCATCAAACATGCGGAATCTAAACTTTTTTAGGAATCAGCTGCCTGGAGCAACATAAGTACAGATGATTGGCTGGATGAAAATATAACCGCCGCCTTGGTGAAGTGATACAGAATGACTTTTGTGAAATACAGACATGAAATAGTTCATTCTTAGCTTATATAGCCAAACATATAGAAAAATAGTATTTCTTTTTGCCGATTGTGCATCTCATATATCTGTGACCCCACCAAACTTGCAGCAGAAAGTAAAAGGCTGAATAATATTTTTCAATCAATACTAGAAATAACAGCTGAAGACATCAATTTCTATTGTGACACATTTTCAATGTGGATGAGAACCTTTTTTTCAGGTGGTTACCCCTCTCCCTTAAATTTTTTTCAATTTGTGTCCCTCCAAAACGCCTGTAGGGTTTTTCATGCAGAAGTGTCTAATAAATCGTGTTAGATCTAGAAATTTCTCTGAATGTGTTAATTGTGTTTAATTTTGCGATTATGATTATCAGAACACAAAGTATATTCGTCTGCACAAGCCCCCTTATTCTTTGGCGTGAAGTCTACTGACTACTGTTCACAGAGCAACTACTAATTGTTCAGACTAGTACTACAGATAGTACTATTAAAAGTTGTATCAGACTTGTACAGTATAAGGGAGGCTTGTATAATTGTATAAGGGAGGCTTATATATTGTATAAGGGAGAATTGCTCAGCCATTATAATGATTTTTTTCTCGGAGAATCAGCTCAAAAACAACCATGAATTAACCACAGCTGAATCCAAAAGAAACAACATTTATCATTATAATTTCTGATAATCGAAACACAGATCCCACATACATCTTCAGTTCATGAATCTTGCTCCCGTATAAATTAATATTATCAACAGGTTATTTATTGCTAGTTTATTATAGATTAAGTACACTGCTAAAAGCGTCTGTTGTCAACACTGGTGTCTTCCGGTTAACTGTAGATGTCCTATAATGGTGAATATAAGATATATTTATGTTTACAGATGCAATAAATTTCAGAGTTGGGAAGGGGTGAGGTGTACGATACATATTTAGAGCCATTTAGGAACGAAATTTCTGAGCGTTCGTTAGCTGGTGAGTTAGACGTTTGTCCTGAGTTAAATATAGCGACTAGTGGCGACCTACGCTCATTTGGATATGGAGAGAAGGAGAAGTAACTGTTGGAAAGAAAAGTAACGATGCAGGAGTAGGAGAAGAAGAATTGAGAGAGAGAGAGACATGGTGTGATGGTGGGCGATCTATTAGCCGTTTTCCACGATAAGGAAGCGCATAAATCTAGTGATGTTCCTAGATTGGGAAATACGTGCGAGTTCCAGGCCGCAAGCCTTCGGAAGTCTCAGAACAACCAAAGTAGTTCAAGACGAAAAAGTTTTATATTCTCAGAGCAAAACAGGATGGTCCACGATGGAATGGAATTCAGCATCCATTAATCCAACGCTGAACCCATCAGCGTGTCATCTGTTGTAAATCAGCCAAACCCTTTCTCTCTAGTAAGCTACTTCTAAGCAACAGTCTCCAGCTATCCTTATTTGTTTGAGTAGTTATCTCTTAGGAAACATCTTTGTCGTCTTTGGAATACCAACGGCGGTAACTCAAATGAAATTCATTGCCACTATTAACACATGTTAATACAAAGTGAAAAACAATGAAGTTCTTCGTCGCTACGCTATTCGAGGGAGTTTATTTTGATATTTAGATTATTTGGGGCTTACTTCATAACAGCAAATACAATATAATTTCTTGTGTAGACCACCTGTTTTTGTAGTCGTAGTACTACAAAACCTTATAAGAGGTACGGTACTCACTATTTTGAATTGTTCTTTGGTAATTCTGATGGAACAAGCCCTCCATATCCTAAAATAATGCAGAATGTTTAAAAAGATTGGAGAAGTTTTAGATAACAAGCTATGAGAAATTTATTCATGAAATCATTTATTTTATTTACTCACTACTGTGCTAATTTCAGCTCTATTTGTACAATTTTTCAGTACAAAAATAATTTTTTTATACAAATAAATATATTTTATTTATAAAATAATAATTTTTTTTATGCAAATACAATATAATTTCTTGTGTAGACCACCTGTTTTTGTAGTCGTAGTACTACAAAACCTTATAGTACGGTACTCACTATTTTGAATTTTGCCTTGGTAATTCTGATGGAACAAGCCCTCCATATCCTAAAATAATGCAGAATGTTTAAAAAGATTGGAGAAGGTTTAGATAACAAGCTATGAGAAATTTATTCATGAAATCATTTATTTTATTTACTCACTACTGTGCTAATTTCAGCTCTATTTGTCACTTTTTCAGTACAAAAATATTTTTTTTTGCTCATCACAGATTTGAATCGATATCATGAACAGCTGTCAATGATATGGGTTACTCAATTCTACTGAACTGAAATACGTCATATCCCCACCATTTTTCAAGTTCTCTAGAAACGGGGCAACCTTGACAGATGTGCATTTTTTGTGAATCGGGAAACTTATGAAGTTATAGAAATCGAAGAAGTGGAATATTGTATATGCCTATCAGCACAAGGGATAATAATTATTATTACTCTATGTAAATTCATCGGGTCCTTGGATAATCCGTTGTATCAGTTTTTTTGATAATAAAAAATAATAATGCATTGTACTGGTCAGTTGCCAGGTCGCACCTGAATATTATTCAGTTAATTGTTACACATCTAATATACTTATCATTTACACAATCTTAATTTGGAATGAGAGACGATGAATAATAATAAATCTCCATCAGAAGCGTTCTCCAATTTACTAATATTTTTCCAATTCACTAGAAAGTAGCAAAATTTTCATTAATGCAAATCTACAGAATCTTCATGTTTCGCTGTTGTCTTTGAATTCTTAAGATTGAAAATTTAATGTACTTAGCTTCCTTGTAGCTATTATCTCCAATACTTTCTCTCCCCGAGTTGGCATGCATTGACATAATGCTGTGGGACAAAAGGAAAGTTGAAAAAGCACGGAATAGAGTGAGGATAGGGTCAAAGCCCACAGTTGTTGTTTTCAGCCTCCTAGGCAGCACAGCACAATTAGCAGTGTCTAACTGCTCACTCTGTCATTAGCGCAATTAGGCAATGGACTGTAAGAATGCAGTGCTCCAAGTCGACATATGCACTCGACCTTCTTATTAGCTTACCTGCAGGAAACGTCGGTTAAGCGACGTGCATGTGAAGTCACATTGTATCGGGTGACTGCAATCAGCAAAGGTGATCAGCTTGACCAATATCTTAAGTTGCAACATCGGTCAGTTTCTCTCAGCTTGTCTCATGAAACTTTCTCAATACATTTTTTCTTCTACTCACATCGAAGAGAGTCACCAAAATGAAAATAGAATGAAATTTATTTGGAACAAATTTCAAAATACCGGAATCATTCAAAGTATTATTACGAATGACGTATTCTTGGACAATATTTAGATCTTTCAAATCACCCTACAAAACTTTCTCAATACATTCTTTTTTCTCCCCAATTACTCATCATTTTGAAGAGATTCGCATAGATTAAGATCGAATGAGATCTATAAAGGAACTTCCAAATGATAGAATCTTGAAAATTTATTATGATTTTTATGGCGTCTTCTTGACCTCTAGTCTGCAATAATTTTGTACTGATCAAGAAAATTGAGCTACTGAGAACAAATACTCCTTTTTCTTCTGAACTGGTGTTAAAGCAACCTCAATGATATGAATTGAGATCTTGTTTAAAACACTGATGTTTACATACAAAATATTTGAGAATAAAACCAAAATATCTAATAATTGGGATTAGAATTTAAAAAAATAAAACACCTTTTTTCATGTACTGGTGAACTGAGCTACAATAAACAAATACTCGAAATTTACCTAGTAGCGGACTAGGGAGATTTGGATTAGTAAGAGTTATAAGTGGTCAATTCGAAAAGTTCAATTGTAAACACCGATGATTACTTACAATAATTTGAAAAAAAAAATGAGAAATGTCTCAACTGGTGAAGTTGAGCTGTGAATTTGAAACGTTCATTTAAAAACAATGAAAGATACTATCCAGTAATAATAATATTGAACATTGGCTTTACATTGCTGTGGACTACCAACATTCAAAATTTTACTTTTTCCTACAACTGATCGTAAAGTAGTTCTTTACGTACTGAAAACTGATTGTAAAATACCTCTTTACTGCTCAGCGAGCGGTAAAGTCAGCTGGCGAGCGTAAATAGCTATTTGTGTAACTAGAATGCAAAATAGTGTTTTTCTGCATCGAGAGAAACAGTTTTTTTCACGAGTCGAATGCGAGTGAAAAAAGTGTATCGAGTGCAGAAACAATACTTTGTGCTCGTATTACACATTAAAGTTTTCCTACAGTAATGTATAAAGTAATTAAAACAGAACAAAAGAAAACATACATAACCTGACAATTCCTCACATAACCTATCTTCGAATCAAATCGATTTCAACAACTACAACGACTATTTCGTAGCTGAAGCAGAGTAGCCAACCTATTTTTGAATGCAGAATAGGGAACCTGCGTATTACATGCTCACTATTTTGTGTTGTTAGGTTGAAAATATGGAGTGCGGCAAAGTGCTTTCCCGCACTAGTGCAGGAATAGACTATTTTGCGTGCTACAGTTAGTGCAAAAATAGGCACTTTTTCGGGTCACTGTAGGAAAATGTACTTTACCGCTTGCCAGCTGTTTTTGATGTCTTCTCATTAGTGGATCACAAAATCTGTGAAATACTCAAAACCTCATTCTCATAAAAATGGCACACGCTAACCAAATCCGCGCACGCTAAAATCTGTACAAGCTTGTTTTGGAATCCGGGGCTGCAGTTGTAGGAAAAATTTTGTATGTAATTCGCGTGTAAAGCTTCTTTATCGCTTTCGAAAAATTACTGCGCGACGCTACGCGTCGCTCAGTAACTGTTTTGACTCGAGCTATAAGTCGCGCTTTACGCTCTTAATACATAAATAAATATTCTTGAGGTGCTATTCGATAATTTTGACAGAAATGTAGTTATTGTACCAAATATATTAATATAATAGTTGTAAATTGATAGTATTATCATTCAAATTGGAATATTCTTCATTGAAAGCGGAGAGCAGACTATCAATTATTCTTTCTTTACTCAATTTTTATTAAATAGTATTCCAACAATATTACATTATACATTATATATTAATATAATATCTTCAATATTACTTACATGTTTCGAACAAACTTTCAATCCATTTTCAGTATTAAATTGAAATATTCCAATTTAAAGTCGAATTTGATCGGGGAAAAAGTAATAGTCATGGTAGGTCAACTGTTTCCATGAACAAGATTTATTTATACGTGTATGCTAAATATTCTGCTGTACTCATTGGCTGAGAAGAACCAATATAGGACAGCTTTTAAATAAACACTTAGGAAAGAGGTCTACCCACTCAAACTCATTTTGAATGTGTTAACCCAGTTCTTGTGCTTGTTGGAGTTGTTCATTTGCTCTAGAACGTGAATGGAGTAGCCGCTAATTATTGCCTTATCCGGCGAAACAGTTGCATGTAAACATGTTAACGATTTCAGAACAATCACTTCAAACTTCAAGTTACTGTCGATAGTAGCCTACACTAATTTGTAGGTGGTCGGTAATCATGTGTGTATTGCTGAACTGTTGAAAACTTTAAGTTTAAAAGTCTAAAAGACAAGAAAGTCTAAACCTTTAAGTCTAAAACACAAGAAAAGTAGATATAAAATAAATTTATAAATAGGACCTGTTTGTAACGGTGACCGAGAAGATTAGCCAGCAAAAAAGACACTGTTCTCTGCTGTAAAATCACTTCCCGGTGGTTCGGAACCCACCTAAAACTGTAGGTCCAACTCATCAATCACCATCATCCAACTCATTACCCACCCACGCACAGGTCTAAGACCTATGTGGGCTTCATCCTCAAAAAAGCACTTGCGAACTTATGTATACACTTTAATACACTTTATAAATACACTTTAGATGTGTATTTTGGATAATTAATAATGCTAATGTTGTCTCAAGGACTTTTTTTGAAATACACATGAGATACTACAGTTTCGACCGTCACGTCACTTTCAATTCAACTGAAACTAGAATAAGAGGAGCTTGATAAATACCCTTATTATCACATACTATTGGTTGATAGTCAAGAAGCCTCTCATAGGCGGAACTCAACATTGGATGCCTGTCACTGGTCGATTCTAGATACGCCCATTAGTATCAAGATTAAGCCTACCTATACGAAACATGAATAATAAACATGTGACCAAATGAATAAATGAATAAACAGCAAACAAATCAATAATAAGATAATATTGAATATCACTATCACCAACACTAAGAAAATGTATTTTTGATGATGATCAACCATGATTTTATATCAAAATCAGCTGTAGAAATATGGTGAGCAGTGAGAATTTTATGCTTTCTGGCCACCATCAGTTCACCATTAAACTTCACTGGTACCATTTACCATTTACCATTTAAACTTCAGTTCACCATTAAACTTCACCTGTGCGGCCAATCAGCACTCCCAATTTATATAAATATTTCGTGAAGCGCCTCCAATTGAGGTCGCTCTTTGTTTATTTATTTCTTTTTATAAAATACGTTTATTGTTATTTCTTCTTGTGTGGTGTACTTTGAGGAGCTGAACTCGGCACAGTATAAGCCCACACATGGGTGCAGCTTATCAGTGAACTCGAATCAGGGGATTCTTCTCACGATAGTCAGTTGTAGAAGAGTTTTCTGATTCAATTTTTGTTGAGGGACTCTTTTGTGACTTCACTTCACGTCGTAACGAAAAGAGATTCCTTACAGAATGGCGTAATCTGTTCCTAAAACCATTTAACTCAGTACTTCTCACCACTTGTACCTTTTGGAACTGTTTGTTGAGTGCTTAGTTTTCATTTATTTGAACTAAGTCGATAAATTTTATGAGTTGGATAGACATGTTTGAAACATAAACATTCCGTTAAAGGAACATTTTTGGGCTAGAAGCCTATTGTCATGCCAATTTTTATGTAGATAAATGAATGCGCCAAGATTTCCCCACTGTCAAAAATATTAAGCGATTCCTATATTGGATTAAGTTGATTAATGTTCTATTGTGTATTGTAATGTCTAGCTAAGCCAAATAATGCTTGATGTGAGTCATTCTCTTGTGAAAGCTATTTTAAGATTGAAAGAAAGTATGAAGGAATTAATTTATTTCATTGAACAATAATATTTACATAGCTGTTGTAATAATTTTGGTGATTTCATGATAAAATTGCATTAATTAATTAATGTTTATACGCACTAACTAGTTGATGTGATAAACCATTTTTTTCCATTTATTGTTTTTTATGTTAGGGTAAAGCCCACATTGGTCTGAGACCTGTGCGTGGGTAATCAATTGGATGATGGTTAAAATTAGTTAGTATGAGGGAACTGATGTACTAAACATCAATATTTACATTGATTTTGTTATAATATTGATAATTTTAATGAAATTACACTTATTATTCTTTTAAAAATTCATTGGTGAATGTCATTCAAAGACACTGACAACAAATAACGCGATAAAGTATGGTGATGTTACTCAATATTCAAATGTGGAATGCAGCTTTCCAAGGCAATACAGTGTTGCTATACATGTCCATAGTTGGCAGTCAATAGTCTACAACTGAATCTCTAGCAATTTTGTCTTGTTATTTGCAACGACTCCATAATTCTGTGTGCAGTGTTGTACGTTTATGAGGGAGGTATTATTGGAGGAGTCGTTATCCGAGATTCGGTTACAGGTGAGTGACGACTGAGCGAGAGATAGTATCGGACTGTCATCGTTAATGAAGCGGTCAAGCCATCTATAGACAGGCCCAGACGTCGTTGAGGTGAAAAGTGCGTTGCGATGAGAGTCAGAAGAGTCAGCAGAGTCAGGGACAGAATTACAGTAGAAATGTTATAAGGAAAGAGGAGAACTAGCAGGAGGAGAGTCAGAAGAGTCACGGAAGAGTCAGTTCTCCATCCTAATTTTCATCCTCTTCTTTTCGTACCTCTTGCCCTCCTTCGTCCTCTTCTTTCGTCTCATTATTTTTCGTCTTCTTCTACATTTTATTCTGCTTTTCTTTCTCGTCTTATTTTCTTTCTTCCTTATTCCATTAATTTTAATTAATTCTGACAAATTTTAGCCCAAAAACGTCTTTATGCCAGGTGGAGAATCAAAAAAAAAAAAGAAAGGAGAATACAAATATCTGTACATTAGGTTCAAGTTTCACTGGAAATTTTCACTTGAAAAAAATGTATCACTTTTTCCTTTATTCTATATTCTTTTCTCTTATTATGAGGATGCACAAAATGAAAAAAGAAGGGATGAAAATAAAGGTTAAGATTTTGAAAGAAAATATAGAGAATAATAACTGACCAATTTTAATGCTTTGTTTCAAGTAAAATAGTATACTAATATTCTTCAGAGAAAAAATATTGAAAAATAAGATACGATATAGTATAAAGATATCTTGTTCTGTTTTCTTCTTTCTCTTATCTCCCATTCTTCTTTTTTTTTTAATTAATTGAAATATTCTTAATTTATTTTTTTCCCACTCCCCTTTTGACACTACCTACTACTGAATTACAAAGCTGCTCATCAGCATTCTAACACAGATACTTTTTATTGTAAATATTCCGCTTAAAGTGTGATCTCTATTTGTTATTTATGCTTGGCTTAACAGTTCTGGATATGCTGATTATTTCTACAATCAATTGTATTATTAGACAATAAATAAATATCAATTCACTACATTTTTGTCTTCAATTATCAGTTACGAACAATACTTCAGCAATACAAGCCTTCGGCTCCCTTCCTTTTCGTGGTTTTCTATTTTTCTTTCCATTCTGCTTCTTTCTTTCCTTCTATCCTTTGCCTTCAAGTGTGATAGTCAGTAGAATCACAGAGTCAAAGCGCGTCAAAGAGTCACTGAAAGTAAATCAAGCGAGTTGGGAGAGTCGGACAAAAACCGAAGGAGAGTCACAGTTAGAGACGGCGGCACCTTGCAGTGGATAACCGCCACAATAAACAACGGATTTCCGAAAGGTTTCATTAAAAGTGAAAGGCAAGCACAAGGACGAAGGACGGCGACTACAATATACAGAAGAAAAGGCGGGCGGTGATTTTCAGACGCAAAAAATCAATTAGGGCAAATAAATTCCCGCGTGATTTTGCTGTCGGTCTTTGGTTCAGTTCAGTTGTTCTGTTACTACTTCTCAGTTGCGTTCAATTGATGAGCTTCGTTCAGCCGTTCCCACCGCTGCAATTATCAGCTGTTGCTGATCAAATCCTCCTCTCACTCCTTCATCATCGTCGTTGTCTTCTTCTCCTTTTTCTCCTTCTTTTTCCTTTTCTCACCAACCCTCCATTGGTGAAAGGAGTTTCAAGTGCAATCGGCTCGTTATTATTGTGTCATTGTAGTTGTACGTTGTCGGTACGGTCTTAAAGAAGTTTTGTCTGTGATCCCCCTTCCCGCTCCGCTCCCCTTCCGCTTACTGCTGCACTCTCCCATTGACCACACGCAGCGAAATGGTTATACTCTAAAAATGGGACAGAATTTGTTTGAGAAGTGAACCACTCGATTGCATCAGTTTTTCAATCTAGTAAAGCAATAATTGAACAGGTCGGTGCACTTTGTTCCATTTGATACAGTTAATGAGTAAATTCTCTAAGAGAACAAGTCGAAAGAAATAATCTGTGATAAAGATTCTTCTAACTAATAGATGCAAAATATACCGGTAAACTAAAAAAAAAATCAAATTTTATGATCAGACCTTGAATGCATAATAAGTATACTTGAAAGATAAGTAACAAAGAATAGTGAGCGCGTGATTGAATAAACGCATTTATAAGGAGACACAACTTTTTTATATCCCAATCTACTTTGTAAAATATCATCTTCCAGATCTAATAACATGGGAGCCTCACCGCTTATCGGTGCACCGAAAAGGTGTCTGATTAAATTAAATTTGAATTCAATAAAAAAAAAAGCTCATCGACCAATCACACGCTCAGTTTCCAGTGCACCGGTGAGCGGTGCGCCATCCATGAGCGCACCTAATGTCTACATTTTTTGTTTCATAGCTTTTGTTTCGAGTACTATGCTAGAATGATGCTATGTTTCTGCCTCAGAAATGTAATGTTTGCTGTCAAGAAGTGGCTACTTCCATTTCACTTAAGGATAATTCTGAACAGAGTGACGTCATTATCTATTTTGCTAATTTGAGCAAGTTATGGAACAACCTTGTTTCTATTAACCTTGCATCGGTAGTACTTGAAAATTTTTTGTTTCTTCTACTTCTTGTTCAACAGATTTAATAATAGGTAATGCCTCAATATTTTCATCAATCTTTCAACAATATTTTCATCAATCTTTCAACAATATTTTCATCACAAATCTTCAACCTTTTCTAATAGAATTTCACCATTTACACATTCCTTCATTTAACTAGATTGTGCTGGGTGTCTAGTTCTGGAGTAACAGGTGCTCTATTAAAAGAAGGTGGGCTGGATTGAATATCGGGCACTACTCAGGTCATTCAGCCACCAACTAAATTTCACTCTGCCTGCTTCATTCCACAACACACCTTATTCTTGCACTCCTCCCACTCCTCTTCCTCTTTTTTCTTATTCTTCTTCACAACCTCCACCAGCACCACGTCTTCCATCACCTTGTAGTGGCGGGCGGTTCATTATATCAGAGCAGACTACCAAAAAGTGATAAGGAAGAAAGGAGCAACTTTTTTGGGCAAGTGAGATTGGCAGCTACAGTTAACGAGACCCAGCATCCAACAATATCTTTGCAGTGTCCAACTTTGGCTGGAGAGAAACATTCCGCCAGCACTAATTATTTACGGACAGATCTCTTCATTTTATTTTTCTTCTTATTACTTCTTTCACACACTTACACACACATCTAGCATCGTGCTCCTGTCATTCTTTCATAGGTACTGGTATTTCAACGACATCGAAATTAATTCTTACGCCGACACTGGCTCAATTAGTAATAAATTATCAGTATAAAATTGCATCAAATACTATATTTTCACGTATAGAATACAAATACACGATTGTGCATCATATCGTTCTTAAAAGAAACAAAACATTAAAAGAATTAAAAATATGAAATAGACTTAAGGTTCAGGTTATTTGAATAACCAACTATAGTTTTATCAATTAAATAATTCATGATAAGTTAATTTTTTGTTTGAAAGGATTTATCTGTTTGGGGTTAAAATTGTGAATAAGTGGCACATAAAACTAAATGATTTTCAAACTTAAACCTATTGTCAATTCTTAAAAATTTATATATTTTTGAATTTGGATTACAAAAAAAATGATTTTTCAGCTATCGGCACATAAAATGTGTTTTACTTTAAAGGTGACTCAGAGGCTCATAAAATTTATTATTATTTTTCAATGTATGGAATGTTGAAATATCGAATGAAGATTTTTTCACTACTACTACATGTGGACATCTTCAGCATGAAAAAAGAGAAAAAATATGTATAATATAAAATCATGAGTAACATTATGTGCTGACATAATATATACTGCGTATGCAGAAAATTTAGGCTATTAAGACCACATTATTCTCAACACTACTAACAGCAATGAACTATTTGATGATCTCGTGTACAGCGATCGTTACTGACGTTTTTTTCGGATTTGTATTTTAAAAAATTGATTGTCTCACATTGATTGTAATTAGATTTGGGGTGCACTTTCAGTAAAGTAGAAGAAACAATATTACCAATAAATTACAATTTATTCTATAGTCATTCCATTCCGGTGAGTTGTGAGTAGCATGTTGCCTATTGTGGTAAACACGGAGCTAAATCTCACAACTCGCTTATGTAGTTAGGGGTCATCGACAGTTTACTCGTAGTTCTGTGTATAGTAGACCTACGCCCAATAACAAGGGTGCTTGCTTACACAGAGGAACATACTTGATGTACTCAATGATAATCACCATCGGAAAATTAAACACAATCATTAGATCTAATCCTTGATTCCATTTGCGTAGTCTATTTCATGTCTGTGTGCTATCTACAATAATAAGTCACTCTGTATCACGTCACCAAGGCTGCATTGCTATTTTCAAGACAGTTGATTGATCAGATTTCACATGTTTGATGAATGAATATTTACGAAACAGTTTTAATGAAATCACTCAGTAATCACTTGCTATTATACTTGATTAAAATATTAGACATCATTTGTTTTTGTCAAAAATATGTTGTTCTCATGAATTATGAGGTTATACATAATTATATATAGATTATTATTAAGGTTAATTTAAATAATATGATTTTATTACATTGTTCATCTATTGCATTCTTTTAATAATTTGATTTAATTGCATTATTGTCAGTTTATTGTTGCTGTATTATTTTTGTCCATTATTTGTATCATTGTGATTTGTGTGTCAGTGTTTATGAATAAATTTCATTTCATTTCATTATAACTTAAGACTGAACCAGATGAATAAAAGGCCCCGAGAGGGGCTATATTGAAATCCGATTCCAATTGCATTTGATGGAAAAGCTTATGTTATCTATGGAAGAAGGCCTGAGAGTCCTTCCTCTATCTCCTTTTAAATATCCTTTAAATACAAGCGAATTGTGAAATTCCTTACACATACAACGCTGAGCATTCCTTTGAAGAAGATCCATCCAAATTTTCATAGAATTTGGTCCATGCGTTCAGTAGAAAATGCATTAAAAACAGACAGACAGAGAAATGCAAAACGGTCGACTTTAAACAGAGACCTCTCTTCGTTCGGATTTTCCAGGGTATTAGTCCTTTAAAAACTGGTTTTTCGATTCAATCCTGAATTATTCTCACCTATTCAAGAATTGTCACCAGCGTCTATGGTCGACAATATTTTCACTACGGTGAAAATAACACCTTATATTGAACACTAGCGGATTAATTCTCACGTCAATAAAGTATCATTTTAAGTTTGTAAGACACACTTTTGGCACTGTATTCGGATAGGTAATCTTCGAACTGAATTGTACAATAAATCTATGGATTGATGTCATTGATGAATCAAGAATTTCGTTTCCATGCGTGTCAAGTGTGTATCACTGTAAAATACATGAAATAATGCTGGAAAGTTGCCATATGTGAGAAAGAAATATTATTTTGTAGAAAATTAGCAAGAAAACATTTTTTAAAGTCTCTATTGCAATATTGTTATTTATCAGTTCTTGGAGGTTTCCTGCGAAGTATAATTGAAAATTATTGTAAGTATTTCTTCAAGTTTTGGTTTCAATAACCAAATATGCTTCAAAAAATCAGTCAGTGCTCCATATTGCTACAACTTTTAACCATTTAAGATGACTTTAGATGCAGTATTACAATTAGCTACTAAATTTTTCGAATCATATTTATTATCATTGATTATGATGGTTGTTAACTTATCGTTTCTGCTATCTTTGTATTCTTCAATTCTAATGGATTGTACCGAATAATTAAATAGGAAGCATATAACGGGTAAATTATGTCTCCATGTAAAATAATGGTTTATTACGAAGAGGAATAACATTTAAAAATTTTTCAAATGTTTAATTTTTTTGACAATAAAAACGATACATGTGCAGTTCTGTTTTGATACTACAGTCTCTTTAGTCGAGCAAAACTACGCTAACGAGACGCTTATTCTGACCTGACCACTCTATGTCTCGGCTTGCTCTAAAGAATTTTGCATTTAAAGCAAGGGGAGGCTAGTATGGTCTGATAAGAATTAGGGGATCGTTAGAGCAGTTGTGCTCAAACTCTCTATTCGTACTCTCTATGCGGAGTAGCAATAATATTCAGAATAGAATCGATTCTTTAATAATCATCTACTCTAAACTATTTTTTCATGACATTAGAAAGTATCAGACTTTAAAGCATGGATTATTGAGGAACAATTGCACTCCACCATGATAGACAACCAAAATAAGGATAAAATATCAATAACAATTTTTTTTTAATCATTTTTCCAGTGGAAATAGATTACTCTCATCAAGTTGACACACATTGGAACGGAATTAAATTATCAATAGTTGAACTCTTAACTTATCGATTCTATTGAATCAAAACAAACATTTTCTGTTTGCTCCCCGAGAAAAATAACAGTTTCAGGTGGAGAGACAGAAATTATCACCTGGCATTTATCGAAGCTACCGCTTTTAGCATTAAGATAACGAAATGCTTCCGTTTAATTGGATCACAATAACTGGCAATGGTAATTAGAATGAATTGGAAGACATCTTGCGCCTGTTTCCTAATCATAATTGTCTTCTTCCAGGTTGTCGAGAAACAATGGAATGCTTGGATACGAGGATCGGAGAGACTTTTCACATGGCTTTAAACTAATGCTTATGTCAAGATAGCAATTAGGAAACAGTTAAGGGTTGTTGATTGTCGTATTTATACGATTAACAATAAGGAGTTTTCTTGTGACGAGGTGATAATCGTTGTGGCGGATTTATTTGTTGTTGAATTCTACAACAGCCGGTCATTAGAGGTGTGTTGGTGGGTGGCTTGTGGGTGTATGGTGGGATCATGAAACGTTTTCAACCTCAGGACACACGCAGAGTGTGTGGTGTTTGCCTGTTATCAGCCTTCCTCACCACACCTGGTACCATCAAAATGTAAATTGAATGCCATTAACAAGCGAGACCGTTTTGATAACTGAATTCTCAATACGCGAACGGAATTTACGTCGTAAATTGTCAGTCACTTGTACAAAACGCTTTCTTGGCTTGTGAATATGTTTTTCAATAGCAATTGCTGGTAATTTAATATCGTACGCATTATGGCACATACAAACATTCATTGTGCTGGAGATAATTCCATTGTTGAAGACCCATCACATGGTCAGATGGCGCAAGTAGTGAATTTCGATTTTTCCTTGATAGTTTATACGCAAGGTTAATTGACAGAACGAAGAGAGGTCTCTGTTTCAAGTCGACCGTTTTGCATGTGTCTTTTTGTAACGCATTTACGGCTAAACGAGTAGACGTAATTCATTGAAATTTCGCATGATTCTTCTTTAAGGAATGTCCAGCGATGTAAGTGTAAGGATTTTCGAAATTTGCTTGCATTTAAAAGGTATAAAAGTAAGGCTCTTAGGCCTTAGAACATATGATTTTTAAAATGAGCTTTCCATTATATTCAATTGGATTCAGATTCATAGATAGCCCTCTAGCCCCCTTATTCATCTGGTTGAGCCTTCATATGAATAAAGTTATCATTCATAAGAATAGCATATTAGTTTGAAAGAAACAAATCATTTCTAATATTTCAATCAAGTAGAATAACAAGTGATTACTAAGTGAATGATACAGAAGTTGGGCTCCGAATCACTTCCCGGTGGTTCGGAACCCACCTAAAACTGTACGTCCAACTCATCAATCACCATCATCCAACTCATTACCCACGCACAGGTCTCAGACCTATTTGGGCGTCATCCTCCAAAAAAAATTAATTAATATTGTTTTATAAACTCATTCATCAGACATCTGAAATCTAACTTGGGAAATCAGCTGTACAGCAAATAGAAAACACAGCCTTGTTGATATTGTGTGACCTTTCGTGAAAAAAAGACATGAAATAGACTACGCGAATTGAATCAAGGGTTAGGTCTGATGACTGTGTTTAATTTTGCGATGGTGATTATCATTGAGTACATCGAGTATGTTCCTCTGTGCAAACACCCTTATTCTTGGGCGTGGGGTCTACTGTTAACAGTACTACTAGTAGAATACTAAGTAGGTTTTCATATACCTTGGTCTGAACTAGAATAATTTATCGATTTACTCAATTTAAAGAATGTGAAAATGCTTCGACAGTATGCCTTATATTTTATATGACAGATGCCGGTCAGGAAATCAAACCCCTACACTATACTGACAAACTCTATATATTGGCATTTGTTCGAGATTCAAGATAACGTTAAAATATAGTATATAAATTATAGTCTATTCAACAATTACAACTAGGTTATTACACTAGGTTTAAAAGTTTTATATTTTTTTGTTTTACAAGTCTAGGTAAAGCTGACATTGTTAGGTTGTCCTGTGAACAATATTATAATAACAAGTTGGGCTCCAATTCCTCTATTTGAAAGCTGAAATGGAAATGAAATGTGATGTTCCATCAGCTGTGTCCGGATAATAGGCCCCAACATACAAATTCAAGCAAGGCTTGGCTGTATTGAAATATTTAGCCTCCTGAAAATAAATCAAAGCGAATAAACGTCGTAAATTGAGTTTAACCCCTTCCCTTTTCGTTAATTAATTATCACTTTCAATAGTGTACAAGTTCTCAAGTTTTCTTAGTAGTAGTAGTAGTAGTAGAAGGTAGGAATGAATTGTTACAGGGGAGCAGTTATGTAAGGGGTTGATTACATTGGGATAGTTACTCGCTAAGCGAGTAGCAAGTAGGACGTTACTGACCGACCGTGCTACAGCAGCTCAGCACACCAAGCCGAATTATATAAAAAATTTAATTTCCAGAATCACCCCCGTACTATGGAATTTCAAAGACAATAAATAATATTGCAACACAAAATTAAAATTTGAAGTTTACCAACAATTATTCAATAAAATTTCATCAAAACAGTTTACAGAAAATACAATACATCTCATCGGAAGTGTTATGCTGGCAGCCTGCGTGATTGAATGTCGGCTTTGGCCACAATAATATTGTATTTTGGTGTTGGCTACTCTGCCAACGAGTACCAAATATGACCAAATTCAAAGTTGAGAGCCTGTCTGCTTTGGACTTGGTAAGATTTGGTACACGTTGGGAGAGTAGCCAACACCAAAATACAATATTATTGTGGCCAAAGCCGACATTTAACCGCGCAGGCTGCCAACATAACACTTCAGATGAGATATATTGTATTTTCTGGGAACTGTTTTGATAAAATTTTATTGAATAATTGTTGATAAACTTCATATTTTAATTTTGTGTTGCAATATTATTCATTGTCTTTAAAATTCCATAGTATAGGAGTGATTCTGGAAGTTAAATTTTTTATATAATTCGGCTTGGTATGCTGAGCTGCTGTAGCACGGTCGTTCAGTAACGTCCTACTTGCTACTCGCTTAGCGAGTAACTATCCCAATGTAATCGACCCTTTGGGTAGTTGTAGTTGCACCTAGAACTAGGTGAAAATTAGCTCTGGGTCTTGTTACGCTTTCCACTGGATCAGATTCAATTTCTTCACAAACATCACATGAAGGTTATTTCTAATTTCTATAGCTACGTTCAAGATGTGTTTGATTTGCATAGTTTTATGAGATTTGTATAGTACAGGGGAAGAAATCCTTTTCTAGGTTCTCTTTTTGGTGCAAATCTCCATACAACAAACGTGTTGCAAATCTCTCTTAGATTCTAGATACTTGAAACAGAACGATTTGTGATAGTAGCCAGCTTTTAAAACGAACAGATATTCCATCAAGCAGGGTTGAACTAACAACTCTTTATTTAGGCTGTAGTCACAGGTCGAACAGTGTCTCCTTTCTTGGTAGGTGGACTTCGACACTACAAAGCCCTACAAAGTCCCTTTTTTGTTGTCATAAAGGGTTCAATGGCGCTATAAAATTATTTATCCTCTAAATAAGGTGTGCTAGAAGTGCCGTCACCAAGAGGTGGCCAGTCTATTCTAATTGTGCGGTTGAACCCAAAGGAAGTCAGCCAGTTTGACGCTGGGTCTTTAAGAGTCCACCATTCGCATACAAAGCTGAATTACCATACGCGGCGTTAGTTGTCCGCTGCTGTAGTTAAATACGTCACGAGGCTAGCCTCTTCCCTCGCACGCGACACTCCGCGCACACATCCATCTCCCACAGGAATGGGCAGAAGGTCAGTGGAGGAGGAGGAGGAGGAGGAAGAGGAGGTGGTGGAGAAGTGAGTTGGAAGAAGAGAACAGCTATAGCCGTGGCCTCAATAGACGCCTTGTCAATAAAGTTTGTGATTTTCGAC
Source organism: Conomelus anceps (assembly GCA_948455865.1). NCBI lineage: Eukaryota > Metazoa > Arthropoda > Insecta > Hemiptera > Delphacidae > Conomelus > Conomelus anceps. Next base: position 23,889,627 of record OX418224.1, on the reverse strand, counting down.
TTTGTCTGTCGAATCTGAAGAAGAAAAAGATGATGAAGAAGAAGAAGTAGTAGTAGTTGTAATAGAAGAAGAAGAAGAAGAAGACATAGTAGAAGTTGCTGACGAGAAACAAGTAGAGAAAAAACAATAGACGCTGAAAAAAGTAAGTTATGAGTGAGTCGGTGGAGAGGAGAGGAAATAGTATATTTCGCACCTAGGGCCGAAAATGTGTGTTTGCCGGCTCGAGATCGCGGTTTTCAAGTTCGAGACGAAGTCGAGAACTTGAAGCGTTTGAGAGCCGGCAAAGCATTTTTGCCCGCGTTGCGAACGCTATTTTTCGCCACACCACAAAAAAAAACAAAACAACAATGTTAAGTGTTAAGTTGGCAATTTTGAAAGCGAAATTTTAAGGCTTTGGTACTAGCAAGAATACAATGTTGTTGAGGTTATGAAAATATCATCGTATTCCATTGTTTGATATCAAAACTACAAAATAATACATATTAAGTTATAAAAAGTGATCATTAATTGACATCTTAAATACTACGTACATATTAGATTATAAAAAATAAACATTTATTTACAGTTTAAATCTCTTTTTTTACATAAAGGTTGGAAGGATTCATATTTTCAGACAATCATGACTGCTGTATCCAATCTTTATTATCTTATTCTTTATTATTTAAATAAAAGTTGAAAGTGCAGTTCTGATTGTTAGAAAACATGAATCCTCTAGCAGATTCTACAACTTTTTTCTGAGAGGTCAAATGTACATTTAAATTTTTTGTATTTACAGTCTCAGATGTGGTATGTGTGCTTTGATGGTTGTTTTCAAAAATATTATCTAAAGTAAAGAAACTGTCTTGGTTTTCTTTCTCTTCCTCTGTATTATTGTTCTCCTTAGCATTGTTGACTTCTTGGTCTAGGGAAAGTGACTGGGAATTTGTTGTTACAGTCGAACTGCAAGATGGTCGGTCAACATTTTGGAAGAGTTTTTTAGACACTTCAATCTTCCTTGCAATTGACTCTTCGATGTAGCCCTCGGCAACTGATGATGATTTCCAGCCTCCGTGTCGTTTTAAAGTTAGCAAATCACCCCCACCTTCAACTAACATTGAAGCTGATGTTCGTCGTAGCGCGTGGCCGGTGTAACTTTCAGGCTTATCAAGTCCAAGATACTGAGCTACTTTCTTTGGCACAGCAGCTATAGCATTTTTACCTACGTGCTGAGATGAACACTTTCCTTGATTGTACTTGATAAATAATCTTTTACTGATCATAGTTGATGGACGAAGTGATATGTATTTGCGAATCAATTCACAAGGGCTGAAAGGGCATTCTTCATCAGTTATTGTAAAACTTCTCTTCAAATGAGTTTTTCCTTCCTTGAGGAATATTGTGATAAAACTACCATTGTCTTTAATATCGTCAAAATTTAGTTGCAAAAGATCATCTCTTCGGCAAGCCCCAAAAATTCCCAAAGCCATAATAACCTTCGTTAGAAGCCATTCGCTGTCTGGAGCTTCTTTCATAAACTTCACTACCTCGTTACCTGTCAGAACGTTTGATTTTTTAGGTTCGTAGTTTACATTAAGTTTTTTGAGAAACGTAAAGCATCTTGGAAAAGATTGTGAATCAATGTTGTGCTTCACATTGAGACAACTCTTTATCATTGAAAACTTGGACCAAACTGTACTAGCTTTATTTAGTTTAGATAAATTAGACAAATACACTAATAAAACTTCATCACACACGTCCCAAGGCGTAATTTTTTCTTCATCCAACCATTCAACAAATTTTCCATAAGCATCATCATATCTTTTCCTCGATTTGGTGGGTAATAAGTCTTCCGTGATTTCATTCGCCCTTCTTTTCATTGATTCACTTATCTTCTCCATCTTAGCCTGAAATTGAGAGCAGTTCTAAGTTAATAATAGAAAATATAGTAGAGCCTACTATATTAAAAATAAGTATTGACGTTCTTTTCTAAACTGTATAGTTTCAATACGTCTTGTCAATAAGACTAGATGCGCTATCATACAAGTACAAGCCGTAGCATACTTCCATACAATATTTATAAGTGTAGCCCTTCATAAAGTTTCCTAATATGAAGATCATACAGACAAGATGTATTGAAACTATAGGCTATTATATTGATAGTCCATAGAAGAATCGAGCTATTAAAGTTCCCGCTACGTATTAAAGTTCCCATCTAAAAAGACAAGTAGTCCACTCTATGAATAGAAAACCAAACTACTAACAAACTAACCTAGGCTACTACTATATTATAGCGAATAGCGGCAAACTTGAAGCCGGTTTGCCAGCTTCACCAACAAAATATTGTTCTGAAAATAGTTAAATTATAGAGAAAGCATTTCAAGCTTGCGTAATGTTTTCTCTATGGTTTAATTGATTTAATTCAAGAAAATTATCTGAAAGTTTTAATAATGTATTTTGTAAAAATAACTAGAAACTTTTCAATCAACTAGTTTCACCCGTACTGTAAACTTCAGAACTGCTGTATTTTATTATTATTTGTTGAATGTATTGCATTTAGAAGTGAAATTCTATATTAAAAAAGAAACAATTACTCTACCTCACTCTTAAATATTGATACAAAAGACTAATAATACTGTACTTCACTTTAAAATACAACTCTAAATGCAATGTTACTTTAATACGGCTCTTCACTTTTAAATATTGATACAAAAGACTATTACACAATGCAACCAACACAATTGTTGAGGTTATGACAATGTCATCGTATTCTATTGTTTGATATCAAAATTTTGAAATAAACAGGATAATACATATCAAGTTATGAAACAATAATTTATAAAATATATTATAAATATAATACTACGATATATATAGCTTATTACCATAATATTATGTGATCATCTCTCTATTTTTTGTGTGATCGGAAACGATCAGCTGTCATTCAAGGTCATTTTCTTTTCCGCCCTAGGGCGGTAAACGTTTACAGACCTCGTCGGAAATCAAACACTTTCGGCCTCCGTATGAAGCACGAAAAACAGCTCATTACGTCCTAGTGTGGCGAAAAATAATTTAAAAAAGATGGCAAAAAAACTAGCAGTTCTGTGAGCTGTGATCCTCGTGCTCAATAAAAACTCAGCATTATCTAAACTACAAATCTCTGAACTACAAATCGTTAAAAATAAACTAAAAAGAAACTGAAAAAACTCAGACTAAAAACTAACAATGAAAACTCCAAACTGAGACTATTACTAAAAACGTAACTGAAGAAACTATGAACAACAAATTGTAAAATTGGAAACTGAAACACTTTTGAATAATCACTGTTAAAAAACTGACGATGATCATCACATTTCAAAATGTATTTAATTTAGATGTACAGAAGTTATAGTAAAGATATAGAAATAAATAATTGGTTGAGTTTGCAGAAAGCTTGGCATAAGGTAATCTAGATTTCAAGGCATAATATTAATTTGGTAAAATAATATTAATGTACTAACTTTTAATTTTTTATAACTCGGTGATATGTCTTGTGTAGGTGGGTAATTTTCCTAGTTTGACTATACCGTTTAAAGTGAGTGTATAGTCAAGAGGGTGGGGTGTTCCCAGGGATTGGACCCGAAAGTTTGCAATGACTCAAATGAAATCACTCAATTCCCAAGAAATATCGAATCAATTTTTTTACCAAAAATTATGGGATAAGATGAAGGGTTTTTGTCTAGTAATCTAGATTTCAATATCTTCTTGGAAATTTTTTTTTATCAAACTGTTTAGTATATTTTATGTATCTGACGAGATAGAGTACTATCGTTCATGGTGAAGGTGTGGTGGGAGGAGAGGGTTGCTCTGACGAATCCCCCTTGACAAGGCTACGCCTATGAGTAGTAGTAGGCCTACAGTACTATTGTCGGAAGAAGATATCCATAAGGATGCAGAGAAAAAAAATACGGGACCTTTGGGAAGGAAAGATGCGGTTTCCACTGCTCGAGGTAGTAAACCTGAGACGATAAGAAATAAAGTTGAAGAGATTATAAGAGCAAAATGTTGAAGTCTGGTATAATATTGAAATGGAAAAATTCTTTATTTGGCGAAGTTAAAATACTAAAGTCTTCTCTACCACGCAAACATTTTTCATTGTATAGTACTTCAATTAGACTTTAAACTATAATAAAATTTCATTATGACCATTTGGTGGTTGGTTCCTTTTATATAAAAGCCGTCCGTATAATAGTATATCACATTATGGCACAGGTTATTTCAGAACTATTCCACCTTGAATGTTATTTAATAACATTCAAGGTGGAATAGTTCTGAAATAACCTGTGCCATAATGTGATATACTATTATACTTATTACCAACTCATTAATTTGGGGAGCCCTTAACTCGCTTGCAGTTGGTTCTACAAAAAATGGATGAAATTAATTGTAGGTGATTTTGTCAAATTAACTTTGATGAGGACAAGAAAATTCGATTTGAGTTATCGTTACTGATTCATAAGCAAAATACATAAAACTGTACATTTCCCCCCTCCCTATTCGAGCTTGCCCCACCCCCATCCATGAAGACTTTTGGCATGTTATTACCCGAGGTCAGAGGAAGCGATTGGTGAAAAACTGATTCTCTATCAAATGTTGTTCTCGATTTGTCTCGATTTGTTCTCGATTTGTCTTATTTGAAGAGTTTATGTGGAATTTACATGTTCAAATTCATAAACATATTCATATTATTGATACGTCTCAACATGTCAAGCATTCATAACAAAGTAGTTTTTTTAATACAATGCATTTTCTTGGTTTGAAGGAATTTACCACCTTACGGGAACGAGTTTGTTGCTGTGTTCTGATGTTCATACTACTTGATTTTAAAAACATTCAACCTGAATATATTCAGTAATTCAAATATGCTAAATATGTATATAACGTTAACTACGAGAGAATAATCGAATCATTAACGATCTTGAAGATACTGAATTACTTCAATTCTGATACTTTTTTTTTGAACTTGCTGAATCTCTTGGAATGGAAGATGTTGCAAAGCGAGCTAAGTAGGTTTATAGCATTTTTTAGGAAATACTTCCAAAAAATACAATTCTGAGCTTCAAATTAACTCTAAAAAAACTGATGGTTACTGACTGTAACACATTATAATAGGTGGTTTCATTGGTGAACTCAGAATCATTTATCTGTTCTGTTCACCAATAAAAAGCTTAATCGAACATAAATATGCAAATTTCTTCGGCTTCACCTGAGGTTGCATCTAGGTGCAGTTGCATCCTCAATTGCAGTCAGGTAGTTAATTAGTGAGTTATAATTATGTCATTCAACGTATTATGAGTGGTGTTCATTAGAAAGGCATGAGCTGCATAAATTGCCTTTGGCTACAATCAATATGCCGGTCCGATATTTATAGTTTAATTTAAATCGTGTTTCAGAGACGTTGAATTGGTTTCAATGGCCGATCAGATATGATCCAATTATTATCAGAGCAGTTGGATCTGTTTTATTCATAGAGCGGTATCATTTATCTGGTAGAGACCATCAGTGCCTTGCCATCAGTCATCAAGCACAACCAGTAAATGATCAGTTTAATCGTTTCGCTATATGCATAGAACGGATATGCATTTATGGAGTATAGGGTTTAAAGAGTGGGTGAAACGATATTGATTTTTTTGTCCTTTTGACATGAGATGAATATGCTGCTAGGCTGCTTCAGTAACAGAAAATTCATTTTTTTGACATAAGGTGCTAAAATTAAATTATTAAAATTTGACAATTTAAACCTATCGTCATTGAAAAGTCTTTCCAAAATCCATCTTCAAATCCAAGATTTAACCGTTGCCATTACAATTTTGAGATGGTACATTTTATTAGTAGCCTATTAATTAAATCAATTTACACTCTCCTGAAACCTGGAAAGAGCGTCTGAATCAAATGTTCTTTTTTAACCAACTTCCAAAAAAAAAACAACTATATTCGACCTGTTTTTTTTTTATTTTTGTACATCAATCATTCGAACACTATTTATCGAAGTTTTGCAGTTTTTATTTCAAGATAATTTGACATCTTGTGGGACCGGACTCCAAAATTTATTGAACCGTTTTCGATGATTTTTTTTAAATAAAAGAGCATCATTCAGCGATGGTCCCATCCAAGTTTCACAAGGATCGGCCCAATACTTGCCCAATATTAAACAAAAAGGAGGATTCTTAGATGTCTTCATTTCAATCTTGTTTGAATAAGATAGTTCCATACATAACCGCCAGTCGGATAACCAGTGTCGTTTACCAGGCTGATCATTGTATCATATGGAGCGCTTCACATGTAGACGATTTTCGAAATCATATGATGCAATGCAATTATGTCGGGTAAACGACATCGGTTACCCAAAGCTGGTTCAGTGTGAAACAAGTCTGTAATGTCCCGTTTTGACCAATCACGTGAACTTAATTTGAATCGAGAATAAGAAGAATATAATATTTCCGTTCATATGTTCATATGAAAATTGGAATGTTATGGAGTCGTATGAATAAGGTTATTTAGTTTCAATCATAAAGAAGGAGTGAAAAATCCTAGTTGGAGTGAAAAATGTTTTTGAAATAGTTAATTTCAAAAAAATAATTGAACAATATTCTTTTAATTTTTTCTCAATTCGCCACTTTACTGAGAATTTGGAAAAAAACAGCTGATATCAGAAATATTTTTAGTTTTACTGCTGAGAAGAATTTTGAGGTTATGTTTGATGATGCTTGATGTACTAGCTCTAAGTTTATGTTTTTTATATTTTAGACTAGTATCACGGAAAATATCATACGTAATACGTCCGGGAAGACGTTTACCGTACTCGTATGATAATACCGCACTCGACTTCGTCTTGTGCCTTAACGGCTGCAGTTCGATATCCCATCCAGTTAAATAATCGCATGAGTATAATCCACCAAAGCTAGGAGCAAAGCTTCTAATCACCGGACAAAGACAAATTATTTTACTGGACATGACAATGGGGGAAAGATCAGGACAAGACAAGATGTACTTGAAGACATCAAAAGTAAAAATCTGCGTATCGCACAGTTAAACATTGAGGGTATATCAAGAGCCAAGGCAGAGATATGCAGTAGGATGATGAAGGAGAATAAAATTGATATCATCATGCTCCAGGAAACGCATGTCCCGGATGGGGCAGAAAGTAGGCTGATCATCCCAGAATACATCCTGGTCAGTTGCATGAACCATGAAAAATTTGGACTAGCAATATATGCTCTGCCAAAGCATTCAGCACTATGTGAGCCCTTACCTGGCAATGAACACTCTATAGGAGTGAAGCTTAATGATACATCACTCTACAATGTCTACAAACCTCCATCTCAGAGTTGGGGGCAGATGGTTCTGCCTGCTGCTCTCCATCCATGTGTGTACCTGGGGGATTTTAATTCCCACAGCTATGTGTGGGGATACAGTGATGAGTACATCCATGGAAGGGAATTGGTGGAGTGGGCAGAGATGGCTGGATTGCATTTGGTGTATGATGCGAAGCAGGGCGGTACTTTCCACTCTGCTAGATGGGGCACCTCTACAACTCCTGATCTTTGCTTTGTATCGAGGGATGAAAATGAGATCCCCTTGATGACTGATCGCCAAATTTTATCAAGATTCCCTGGAACACAGCATAGTCTGGTGGTGGTGGAAGTGGGCTTCACTCTGCCGGTCATCAGAGGTCCAAAAATTATGAGATGGAATCTAAGGAAAGCAAATTGGCCTCTTTTCACCAGTGTGATAGAAAACACAGTCAGCAGGATACCTGTCTCAGTGAACAACTATAGAAGATTTACTGGTCTCCTATTTTGTGCAGCCAAAAGAGCCATTCCAAGGGGGTGTACTGAGGTCTACATACCAGGCTGGAGCAGAGAATGCAATGAATTGCTGAGAGAGTTCCAAACTGCACAAAGTGGTGAGGTGGGATGGAGATTGATTCAGGCACTCAATGCTGAGAGAACCAGGAGGTGGAGAGAGACAGTAGAAAATATGAATTTTACTCACTCCAGCAGGAGGTCCTGGAATGTGCTGCATAAATTGGATGGCTTGGGAAAGATGAAACCGCAGCCTAAAGTGACTCCTGAAGAGGTTGCAAATGTGATAAGTGAGACAGGAAACCTAGAAATCGCTCAGGTGGAAGCCAAAAAAGTGAGGCGGGCGTTGAAACGGGTCATTCAAGCTGGAGATAAGAGAACTTCTATAATGGCAGCAGTTAATCGCGCTGAGGTAGAGCAGGCCCTCAAAAATGTAAAAAATGGTAAAGCAGCTGGTGCTGATGGAATCCTGCCCGATTTTCTCACGCACCTGGGCCCCAGAGCAGTCGAATGGCTCTCAGGGCTATTTTCTTGTGTGGTTGAAAGCATAAAGATCCCGGGTGCCTGGAGGAAAACCAGAGTGATGGCAGTGGTGAAACCGGGGAAGGACTCCTCTGACCCAAGAAATTACAGACCTATCTCCCTGTTGTCTGTTGTCTACAAACTCTTTGAGAGAGTCTTGTATGGAAGACTGAAAGAGAAGCTAGAAAGACACCTCCCGGTTGAACAGGCTGGCTTTCGAGATGGGAGGAGCTGTGAGGAGCAAGTCTTGTCAGTGACCACACACATAGAGCATGGGTTTGAGAGCAGGTTAAAGTCAGGAGCAGTCTTCCTTGATCTGAGTTCTGCCTACGATACAGTGTGGATGGAAGGCATGTTGCTTAAAGTTGGAAAGGTTGTTAAATGTAAGGCAACAGTCAATATTCTCAAGTGCATACTGACAAATCGCAGGTTCCAGGTAATGTTGAATGGCAAGACCAGTACAGTTAGAGAGATGCACAATGGACTCCCACAGGGATCAGTGCTCTCACCACTGCTTTTCAATTTGTACACTGCTGACATTCCAGCTACTACATCCCAAAAATTTATATATGCTGATGATGTTGCAATAGTGGCTCAAGCTCAGAAATTTGAGGATCTAGAGACTGTCCTCAACCAAGATCTTGAGAGGCTGGCAAACTATTTTAGAAAGTGGAAGTTGAGACCAAATCCCTCTAAAACCACCTCTATTGCTTTCCACCTAAATAATAGAGAGGCCAGCAGACATCTCAACCTCATTTTCTGCGGAGAGACAGTTGGCCATGAAGAGGCTCCCCGATATCTTGGAGTCAGGTTGGACAGGACACTCACATATCGGCAACATTTGGATGGTCTCAAAAACAAGCTGAAAAGCCGAAACAACATCATCAGCAGGCTGGCCGGTACAACTTGGGGCAGTGATGTTAAAACCCTTCGCATATCTAGTATCGCACTGGTGTATAGCTCTGCTGAATATTGTGCTGCCACATGGAAGCACAGTACGCACACAAGAAAAGTGGATGTCTCACTCAATGAGACAATGCGAAAAATAAGTGGCACAATAAAGAGTACAGAGATAAAGTGGTTGCCAATACTCTGTAACATTGCCCCTCCACAAATTCGGCGAGCACAGAGAGTTCACCAACTATTGGACAGACTGAAAGAAAGAAATGAACTCCCTGTTATGCTCAAGCTGCGCAATCCACCACCTACCAGACTAAAATCAAGACATTATTTGAGACTGGATAGGATGCCAGATGATCCGGCTTTTGAGGATGAACTGAAGTCATGGTGGTCTGCATCGGGGGTGAGGAATGGGAACATTGTGGAGGACCCAACAGCTGAGGTGCCGGGAGCACATCTCAAGAGAAAACATTGGTGTGCCTTGAACAGATTTCGGACCTCTGCTGGAAGATGTGCGGAGAGCATGGCTAAGTGGAGATTCTCTGAGGATCCATCATGCGTGTGTGGTGAGACGCAGTCCATGTCTCACATAGTGAATGAATGTCCTGAATTTGGCTTTGAGGGGGGACTAGCAGAACTGCACAAGGCAGATGACCAGGCCATACAGTGGCTGGAAAGAATTGTGACTGAGCTGTCGGTCTGATAGTGTTTTAATTTTCGTGTAGATTTATTTTTTTTTTCTGTTTAGGTGTTATTTAGTTTTAGCCTTTAGCATAAGCATATATATATATATATATCGCACGAGTTACGATACTTAATAATATCGATACTCCATACCATCGATTGGAATTGTGTATCAAATGTTTTGCATATCAAAGTGTCTGTATGAAACAGCATTTTTTTGCATCAATTGATGTCTGGAATCGTATCGTGAACAAAATGAAGTTTAGTTATTGTTAACTTCAAAATATTATAAGTAGAAAAGTAAAACATCCAACAAAATTTTAAGAGAGAATAAATAAATATTTACTCACGTAGGCTGAAGCGTGATCTGTTCATTTTCAACAGCTATCTGGATGCTGTAGTGCATCCAGTGCTCTAGTTAGTGCTCTCAGTAGTGCTCTTTGTTATCGGTTAGGTTAGGCTTTGGTTGGTTAGGTTGGCTTTGGTTAGTTGAGGGTCGATTACATTGGGATAGTTACTAGCTAAGCGAGTAGCGAATAGAAACGTTACTGACCGACTGTGCTACAACAGCTTTTCTAGGCATTTCTGCTCAAAATGATTGTGATATTTGTTATCACCATCAATGGTACCAAATAAAAGCCTACGAATATTTCAACTAAAATATTTTTGATGGAAATATTTTAGTTGAAATATTCGTAGGCTTTTATTCGGTACCTTTACCCCTAAGCATTCCGAAAACTGTTTTTATTAACACATCATTATCTTTGTGTGTTGTACTATATAGTCCTCCAAGTGTAAATGTAACATTCACGTTATCAGCTATTTTGTATCATTCGGCTGATATGGAACAGGTCTGTTGATAAGCAAGACAGTATCGATACTTCCATTCGATACTTCCATTCGGTATTGAAACTTGTGCAATTATTGCACTGGATGGGATATTGAACTGCAACCGCGTTAACTTATCATACTTGTACAGTAACACCATTTTCTGCACTTGTAATGTAACATAGGCCTACTATTTCAGTGTAGGTATATTCTGAAAGGGACCACATCAAAATGAATCAGAAGCCATTTCACTTTTAAGAAGCCTTTCGTTATTATAATTTTCCTAAATGCAATATTCCACATTAAATAAAGCATTGTAGAATTTTCCTTAGTTTTCTTGTAGGTTGATTTTTAGTTACCGTACTTAAGTTTGGATATTATATTGGCTTGCTAATTTGATAAATATTTCATAATGTAGGCTTTAAGAAATTTCTCATGTTTTCAAAATTTGAAAATTCAACTAAAAAGCTTAAAATAAAAAAAAAAATTAAAAAAAAGAAAACGACTTCAATGAAATGATACACTCAAACATTAAATACTCACATACTAGAAAAAGGTTGAAATAAAGTATTTACTTTAAACTGAGAAAATTTTAAATTTCATACAAGTAATCTTTTGAAGTTGGCGCCAAATTTCCCATAAACTTCTACAACATAACAGAATTACTATGAGATGTTTTCCATGACGAAATACTTGAACAAACTAATATCAAAACTGACACTGTATTTCAGTAAAAGTGAGTGTAAATCCGGTGGTTCGGAACCCACCTAAATCTGTAGGTCCAACTCATCAGTCACCATCATCCAATTCATTACCCACGCACAGGTCTCAGACCTATGTGGGCTTCATCCTCCAAAAAAAAATACAGTGTTAGTTTTGATATTAGATAAAAGTAAATACTCAGTTTAAAGTAAATACTCAGTTTAAAGTAAATACTTTATTGTAATATTTGTAGTACGTGAGTATTTAATGTTTGAGTATCATTTCATTGAAGTCGGTTTCTTTTTTTTGTTTTAAAATTTGTATAATTAAATTCTATGATGATATTTTTGTCAGATTGATTTTTCAAATGCTATCAGTTCTAAAACTAGTTTCCACTTCCCTTGAACCTGGAGAGAGCAATCTGGAGAAATTCTAAATTCAATATCATTGGATAAGAAATATGTTAAAATCTCATTTCTCAGTAATTTATAAAACCTTTAGTTAGGAATATTTTTCTTTAAAATCTACTATTGTATTACCTACCCTAGACGAAGCCAACCAGTGTCCTATTTCTTACCCAAAACACTAGGAAATTGTTGATCTATCGCATCTATTGATTCCTGGTATTTCCTGCAATCCTCAGACTGAATCATTTTTACTAAGTGTCAATCATGATTAAAGACCTATAAGACTGTTCAAGAATTCTCACCTTCATTTATGGGGTGTGATTATCACGAAGATTATCATCTATATGCAGTGGCGTAGCCAGGATTGAACTTCAGGGGGCTGGAAGGAATGGAATTCCCCCAGTTGATAGGGGGGTCCGGGGGCCCTCCCCCGAAATAAAATTTATTCATCATGCGTATGATGATTTTTTGAGCATTTTAAAGTAATTTTTACTTTGATATTTCAATTAAAGCAATTGTTAATTCAAATGAAATCTAAGGAGGTCCTTGTATATATGATATGATAGACCACTCGCGAAAACACTGCATTGCCACATTGCTAACTAAACTGTACATGCCGCGACAGAGTAGTCCCGTGGAAAGAGTACCATAATAACATTATGTACTTTTCGCGATTCCCGTGACAAACTCTTGTGCTAAATAAATCTACGGTTTATTTTTGTATTAACTGTTTTAATTTAATCAATAATAAATAAATAATCTTATTTTATTGTTGATGATGCCCACATGAGTCCGAACTTGTGCGTGGGTAATGAGGCGAATGACACATAAATGCCTGGATTCGAACCCACGACCGCTTAAACGGCAGCAAGCTGAAGTTGCGACGCCCCAACCAACTGCGCTAAGCGGCCCTCCAATAATATGTAAGTTATTACTTTTGTGAAAGAAAGATGACCACAGCATTTCGGTAGGAAGGGGGATGTATCCCAATACCCCCCCCCCCCCATGGCCAAGCTCCTGTCTATATGACAATCAATAATTTTATTGTCAATTGTCAATCGAATTGCCATTTGATCAAACTGATAACAATAATAATCTGATTTAAAAAAAGTATTGATTATTCTTTGCTTGTTTCCCAACCCATGTCAGGCTTAGATTTTTAAAATAGTCTATTATCTATGTAATTTTTTTTTAAATTCCTGATTTTATAGGCCTATCACAACTTTCCATATCTGACAGCCCTAATAGAAGTATGCTAATAGCGAAAAACTATTAATTTTTCTAACAGATTGGAAGTGCACTTTCTTATATCCTTTATCGTTTGTTGAAGAAGTTTCATTAAATTCTCAGTAGTGATAACTGCCAATTCTTTTTCGGGTAACTAGGTTATGGAAATGTGCATTTCGGAAACTATTTAGGCTGCTATTTAGTCAAGCAGCCAGTCCGGATGTCTCCCAGACTGCAAATTTTAACACCAGCAGAAAAAAGCAATAAAAAAACTAAAACAACCAAAAAAAGACAAGTGATTACAGTTGTACCCTGCCTAACTCAGTAGAAAAAGTCGTTTTGGCATGCTTTCCTTCACTTGAAAATGTTGTGTGGTATCAAATCCTGACGCAAATAGTGCAAGTATTCGAGACCATCCATCTAAATCACCAATTGATCACAGCTCTCGGTCTGGAATTCTCCTTTTGTAATGCACTGCATTTGGAATGGAGTCTTTTTGCTCAACTCTCATCAACACCTTGGTTTATTTGCATCTATTTCAGATCTTTTATTTACAATTTAGGGAAGTGATAGCCGCGAGCCATAGCAGGTATCTGTTCAATCAGAAAGATAAGCTGCGTTCTCGTAGGTCCTGTTCGTAACGGTGACCGATTAGATTGGCCAGCAAGAAAGACACTGTTCTCTGCTGTAAAATCACTCACCGGTGGTTCGGAACCCACCTAAAACTGTAGGTCCAACTTATCAATCACCATAATCCAACTCATTACCCACGCACAGGTCTCAGACCTATGTGGGCTTCATCCTAAAAAAAAAAAGAAAATTGACCCAAATATTTCGATACCACAGACGTTTTATACATTTTCCACATTAGTAATGCACATGTGTACAGGAGAGGGTTTTTTGTATACAGGAATTCTAATGGTTTATATATTAAACTCCACATCAGTTGAGCATTCAATTCAAATTCAAATACTTTATTCATTTAACATCATACATCATCAGAAATTAATCTCCAACATCAGAAATTAATCATATGAATAAGAAAAGACAATAACAATATATTATAAAATAGAAGTACAGCTGCTATTAACTATTGACAGTCATACATATTATACAAAAATATAATTATAAAGAAAAAATATTTGAAACATTAGTGAAATTATTATACACTTAGAATACATTGAAAAAATAGTCATTACATTAATTTGGATTAGTATAACTTGGAAAGGTATACATTACATTAAGTTGTTAGAAGGTACTGCTGTAGTCTTTTGACAAATACATGACCAGAAGACTGCCTAATTAATATAAGTTCATAAGGTTTAGAACCTTCAGAGGAGTACTTTCTGTGCTTGCGAAAAATATGTGATTTTGGTTTTTAAGTTATTATATACAGTCGGAAATTAAATTTCATAACTTCTATTTAAATATAAATTAAAGTTTCTTTTTATAGCAGTGAGTCCTGAAATACCTGTTCAGTTCCTAGAATTAAACAGCCAAATATTTGACTCGCTGATCCTTTATACACCTCTGCTAAACTTAAGACAAAATGCCAAACTTGTTATTATTGGTCATGTCCTTTAAACCGCAGTTGAAATGGTTTGTCAAAATCTAAACTGTATCCAGTAAACCATATTACGTACTGAATGAAACGTATTTCATATCCTGTGAATGGTTTTAATCACATCACTGTGTGATTTAAACCACAGTTGAAATGATTTATATAAACCTATACTGTATCCAGTAGGCCATATTTTACTGAATTAAACGGATTTCATATTTCACATGCTGTGAATTTCACTTTTCAATTTTGACTTCATAACCTATTCTTCATTATTACTGACGATGTAGGATGCTTTTGAAGCTCACTGGACGTGTAGGGGGAAAAAATTAAGAGAACATAGGCCAGCTGTTCGCTGTTGACTCTGACATTTCTTTAGCGCAAATTAATTCGTTATAAGAACGCAGTTCGTAGCTACGTGAAACGCGTGCCGATGCTTAGCTGCGATTATACAGATGCTATATTCATTTATATGGATTGAATATATGTATATATGTGAGGTTGTCATAGCAGGGAGGCGCATTTTGCAGTGAGATGACTGTTGCCTCACTGTTTGGAAAGCTAGTATAAACGGCTCGATAACTATTTGGTCGTCTTTTAATGTCACTTGAACGCAGCTCGAGAATGTTGAACACTTCAACTGAATGAGTGATTTCCAATTCAGCCGCTACCTGACAGACTACATACAATACACACAGAAACAGAAGCATGAATGAAAGTTGCTCCAACTGCACGACTGACATATTGAAAAAGGTCACTTCGATAGTCAGTTTCACAATTTTGTAGCCAGAAGGTGAATTTTGGCGACATGGCATGTTGTGGTACAATATTGAGTTTTGGAACTAAACAATTAAGAAGAATAGTGAAATTTTAGTGAGTAATCAAGTGATGAATATTTGATAGAAAAATGAATCAGAGTGACATGCGAAATGCTCTTTCGCATGTCACTCTGATTCATTTTTCTATCAAATATTCAAATATATTTATAATTTTTTCTTCATTTTTTGGATCGAAAACTCAATATTTTATGCTTCCATAATATCCTCATTTAATGCCACCAAATTCTCCTACTGGTTACAGAATTATTGTTAAACGAATCGTTTAACAATAATAATTCTGTAACCAGTAGGAGAATTTGGTGGTCTCGCATCAACTGAGCGAAGATTACCTTAACTGAGCGAAAGCCCTCGAAGGGTCCCCAAAAATGTTCCTTAACTGAGCGATGCCCGGTCCAGGTATATGCGAGTTGTCGGGACAATGGGTCACCAGGGGAGGTCAACCACCTGGCTCCGGCGCGCAGTACCCCGTGGTATGCACACTCGTTTACTTGTTGTTTTTAGGGGTTAGTTGTGACACAGCGTTGGTGGTAACCACATCTACCCCTAGTGCTAGCGGCTTCGATTTTTTTATACAGTATTGTGTTATTTTTTGTGGCATTAGTTTTATTAGTCAGTAGTGAATGTAAATAGTTATATGAGTTTGTTTATTTTAAGTTATGTCGTCGATTGTAAAAATTATTAGTGAACGAGGAAGTAATTTAATATTAAAAGATGGGTTTAAATACAGATTTCAGAGAAAACTTGTTTCAACCGATGAAGAAAACTGGCGGTGTACTGTAAATTCGTGCAAGGGTACTATTTTCTGTACTGTAAACTGGCTTCGATTTCAAACAACTCTGAATGTATAATTCAGAAATTTTTCATACAGCTTTATAAAATTGAAACAATCTAAAAAAAAATTTTACTGAGTCGCGTTGCAATGAAACCATAGATCATTATTTATAGAATACAAATTTATATTTACATTTTTTTTAACGAGTGCATTGTTTAGTTTGAATAATACAGAATTAAAGCCAAAAATAATTATTCTTAATGGCTTATAATATGTTTTGGAAGTCCCTATAAGGCAGACAGAAAGGCTTTATTGTGGAGCTGATAGCAAGTCGAAGGATTCGTAATGAATGTACACTCTCCAGACTGTTTTGGTTTTGATAAATTCTTAAATGGTCACTTCTAAGAATTGTAAAGTCAAAGAGGGCCGCCGATTCGCTCAGTTAAGGAACGTCTCTGGTGGTCCCCTGAAGTGCTTCGCTCAGTTCAGGACACCCCGGCTACCTGACTCAGGTCATTTCGCTCAGTTAAGGCTCGACCATTGGTGGCATTAAATGGGAATATTATGGAAACATAAAATATTGAGTTTTTGACCCAAAAAATGAAGAAAAAATTGTTGATATGGTTCTATCTTCTTCCCAAAAAATAAATTAAAGTAAGAAAATACACTTGGATGTGGAAATAAAGACTCACATTTCTAAGTGTATAACCACTGAGGGGCGTTTTAGAATTACTTTTTAGAGGAAAGTAAACATTTTGAACTTGCAAACCATAAATGAGACTCCATTTTGCTCATTCTTTTCAGCTGCAAATTCATGTACCATATTCTATTCGTGCAAATTCATGTACCATATTCTATTCGTGCAAATTCATATATTAAACAACAATTCTCGTCGATTTCTGTTCGTTTAGTGTGCTATAAGTGATGTGGATACAGAAAAATCTTATACTGAATGTATTATAATGAGAAAGAATATTTTTGCATGATTGTTAGTAAACTTTTTCGATGTTAGTTACTGTATTACAGTAATTTGGAATTTCTTTTTAAGTTCAATATACCTGCAAATAATACATTCTATGCATTAAAAACTCATTAGAAATTGGGACTGATAAAAGAATATAAAGAAAAATGAAGAAGATGCCTTTTATGAAATATTTTAAGGAGTGGAATAGTTATATTTTATCTTGTTATATTAAAGTTATAAGAATATTTATATATTTCAAATTCAAATTATAATTTTTTGATATTTAAAGTTGAAATTACTGATTTCAATGTAACGGTATTACAGATAATTGTTCAAAATTATAAATATCAATGTATTGCAAATAATTGTTCAAAATAATAAATGCAATCAA
Organism: Conomelus anceps; assembly: GCA_948455865.1. Lineage (NCBI taxonomy): Eukaryota > Metazoa > Arthropoda > Insecta > Hemiptera > Delphacidae > Conomelus > Conomelus anceps. The sequence goes on along the minus strand of OX418224.1, from coordinate 23,872,010 downwards.
TTTAAAAATTGGATGCATAATCTGAGGAAAATACTTTTTATGAGGGTTACTTATTTTACATATATCTATACCAACAAGATTTTTCCTCCTCTTTACTTCTATTATTATTATTATTGAAAATTTGTGTGTCCCTCATGATATCATTTCGTTAAATTATTGCTTTCACAATGAAATTGTAGAGAAGCAATATGCAGTAGATTGGTGATATATTCAGTTTGCACTTCATGATATTTGATGAATCAAAAACTTTAGTTTATGGATTGCCAAACTTTTAAAAATGGAAAGCAAACATAAAGTCAATGTATGCCAGCTGGAAATTATTTATGCTCATGGAAACTCTTGATTAGGGAAGTTAGTATTGCAATAAGTAGGTGTTGTAAAGGACAGTGCAGTTGCATGGCCTTGTGTTCCCAATAATTTATTGCAATCTGAAAAGATTGTTTGATGTTCAGTAGTAACGTCTCAGGATATTTATTCCTCTTGTTGGTATATTTAAATGGGACGTTAAGTATATAATAATACCGCATTTCATTCAGCAGACATGAAATTTATATCCAACGTTAGCTGTCCTCCCACATGCCATATTCATTCAATAATTACCTGCAGTGAACTTCTGTGAATAAAAAAGACCCGATACCGACTGAGGGAGTTGCTTTTCTGCAAAACATTCTGAAACCCAAATTACAGTTCTTCCATACAGACACACAAAAACGACTACATAATAAAAGTGAACATGATGTGAAAAGCTATTATATCATTCAATGATAGCTTGTCTTTTCTCAGACTGTGTAACTGGTGAATTTTTTCAACCAACTTCTCTTCGTACAAAGTACTCGTAGATGTTTGGGCCATACATTCCACCCCTACATTTCTATACTTTTTTTTTATGCACGATATTATATATGTTGTACTGCATGTTTCTAATCTAATGCGGGTAGTGGAATGGTGAAAGTAACTTGAAAAATAATTACAGCAGTTTTTTTTTTGTAGATTACGTCTTGGAGACTCCAGTTAAGGAGTATGAGACAAGTCAGATTAACAATTATACTATTAACTTTTTAATTAAATTCACTTAAAAATTTAATATTAACAACGCAGTTCGCCATGAAACAAGAAATCCAGGAATTGTACTAACTCATACACTAGTTACCATAATATTACTATATTAATTAGTTGAGGTGAGGCTTAATTTTAATGTGAAAGGAACTCTTGTACACTATAAAAAGCTTTATCAACTAAATATTGTTGTGTAAGTGGCCAAGCTAGGCTTCAGATATTCAACTAGTTGTTATTATTCAAACAGTTCAATATTTTTATTTCATCTGAATATGTCAGTTAATTTATGGATGTGAGTCCATTCCATTTGATTAAATTTATTTTCCAATTCAACCTTCAATCAAAAGCTGACCCCTATATCTTATAATATCCAACTATTTTGATTACTTATTTAAATAGTAATTGACACAAGACTAGTTTATAGATCAATAAAAAGACTAACTTTGTAATTTATCAAAACATATAAAATATCAGCCACAAAAAATATTTATTTTATTAAAAAGAATTCAAGGGGTACTTAAGCAGAAACTGGTTTTTAATTTTACTGCTTTATCTATTGTAAGTAGGAGGAAATAAAGACAATGTGAATTCTTTGGTTTTGAAGGGCCAAGGGAAGATAAGAGGGTGAATTCACATTTCACAGCAACAAGTTGTTAGTATCGGAGTATACTTGTATACTTGAAATAAAATGGTAAAGCGTCAAGTTTTATGTAATTATCATCGTCATCTTTATAAGCGTCATCTTTATAAGCGTCATCTTTTCAAGTGAAACTTTTATAAAGGTTTATACTCAAGTTGAAACGTGAGCGCAGAGGCAGATTTACACTTTTGTCGCCTCGGGGCTGGCAGCGATCTGCTGTTGTACCATGATGGTGTTGGTGGTGGTGGGGTAATAAATTCTAGGCACTACTAGTTATAGTGAAGGGAAAGGAGGAAGAGCCCTCTAACAAGTATTAATAATGTGGTCTAAGACTAATTTCTTCTAAAAGGGGGGTTAGGGGGTTCTGCTCCAGAAATTTGTTGAAAAATATTCCCTCTAAAACCACATTTTGAGCAAGTCTGTACATGAATTCATACATTTGAACCCACGTTGTGTTGAAAGACTTCTTATCTAGTTCTTTGATCATTGTCAATGGGAGCTGGAAGCTCCAGCCCCCCCAATTTATTGATTTGGTAAAAAAAATTGAAACAGGCCCACTTGAAATTATTCTCATTTCGCTATTTTAGAGTCTCTCACTAACTGTCACTTACCTGTTACTACAAAAGATAATACTTGAGGGAAAGCACCGGCCTTGCAACTCTCTTCCTTCAATATTAAGTTTCTCTTATTTAAATTATTTCTAAATATTTTCAATAGAAAACCTTATTCTGAAAATCGCTGTCCCCTAAGTCTTGCCGCACTGGGGTGCATCCCCTTAAATCCGCCACTGTCCAAGTGTGCGTTTGGACTATGAAACATAACACTGTTATAATTATTATTATATACACCGTTGTACTACTTCTAAAAAAGGAATACGGCTTCAAAAATTCAAGTGTAAGCCTATAACAAAGTTGATAACAATAGTTGTATTTAATTTTTATAACAATTACTTATTGACCTAATAACTTTGTTATAAACCTTGTTTATTAAGCTTTTGTTTTATACAACTCTTACATAGACTTAACTTCTGTCGTGTATTTAGTCAAAATAAATAAATTATAATATTTTATTTAAATACAATTATAAAATTATAATCATAATCACTGTAAAATCATTGTTTGCAATCATGTATATTATAATAATTATTTGGGATGCGAAAATAGCAATCTGTAAATACATGAATAGAGATGAATATTATATTTAGCTCTATTATTACCTTTGTTTATTTTTTCATATTCTTCTCCTCGTCTATTCTGAATTGATCTCAAAATATGACATAATTATACTCCAATATTTTTAATTTTTCTACTTAATTAAACTACTACCACTACCACTAAACTACTAACACTATCACTAAACTACTACCACTACCACTAAACTACTACTACTACCACTACCACTAAACTACTACTACTACCACTACCACTAAACTACTACTACCACTACCACTAAACTTCTACCACTACCACTAACTAACTACTTAAACTACCACTTTGTCATATTTGTGACTAGGCTGTCCTGGGCCACAGAAGAGTAGTGACAAGTTAATAACTTGAGTTAATCAATGAGTCATACAATATAGGAGTTTTGTGTAAGCCCATACATGAATATCATTTTTGTAAAGCAGGCATCCACGGTATTGGGTGACATGTTGTCTGTATTGGAATAAATAGATATTTTTCAGAAGCGACCGATAGGTGTTGGGGGAAAGATATCCCACAATCTAATTAGTGGATATGTTTGGAGCTGAGCAGGTTTCGATGACTTTTGGCCCAATTTCCAGATGAAACATGAAGACCATCTCCAAAGAAACTCGTGGCAATTATTGAGGAGGAAAAGGAACCGACAAAAAGTTTGGACCAAAGCGAGTTATAGTAGCATTTTGTTAGCGGCAATCAGAAGTAAGCCGGGACCTGGTAGCGATCACCGGTGTTTAGCCTTAATGGACGACGTGTTTCAAACGTTGCTTTGGATCGTATCTGCTACTATCGTAGCAACTAAGATTCAGCAACCTAATCTCTTCAGGTTTGGATAATTGCGCATGCGCATGGTTGTACTAGACAGGTGTGAGATGCTATCTAATGCCACACCCCAAAGGGAAGCAAACCTTATCTACTGTTTGGGAGGTAAATTTCCCCATCATCCAAACAACTTTTCATTTTTCTCTCCATTTGAATATCCTGCCTGCCTGGAGTAGTTAATAAGAAAGCCATTATTATCGTAATAGCTCAGCTACCTAATATCGCACACACCAGAGTGATGGTGGATGCGTTTATAACAGCTCGTATCCTCTCCCGAAATTTGATAACCGTCTCTAGTGCTACCAGGTTATTGAACTGAAATTGGTTAGGATTTGATTGGTCTGTGCGTTTTTGTAGTGGAGTGGTATCTCGTTTAAAAGCGGCAAATAATAATTGAGGTGATATGCGATCTGTGTATGATTCGCGTTGTAAACAAAAATTAAGGAAGCCGATAACATGTGGAAGGAATGATGAAGGAAAAAGATTATGATGGAGGAAAAGAAGTTGAAGAAGAAGAAGGACAAGAGGGAGGATGAGAATAAGAAGGAGGAGGAGGAGATAGAGAAGAAGAAGTCGAAGAAAAAGAAAAGAATAATAAAAAGAAAATGAAAAAGAAGTTAAAAGACAGGTAAAAAGGGAGACTGTTGAAGAAGATGGATGGATGGAAACGGGATGGCAGATAAAGGAAAGGTTTGGTCATTTGTCATCGAATTATGAAAAAATCAGATTGAAAGGTTTGGGAGGGAAAAGTTTTGGAATGAGTAGGAAAAATGTTCAAGAAATTGGGCACATAGAATAAATACAGTAGAGAACATGATACTGCGTTCCATAAAATTGAAAAAATGTTTAATTAAAATAATAAAAAAACAATTCCATCTATTTTAGTTTCTTGAGAATAATTGGTGAAAACGAATGAACCAAATCATTCAAATAATTCTTCAGTTTCTGGAAAGTACAATACAGTATCCTATATCGAAAATATATATTTCTTTTTTGTAGATTTTGCATTGATAGATCATGAAGAAATTTCCATTACGTGTTCACATGCTTAACAGTTCTAAATTTAATCAACGAGTGCATTCAATATGTATAATTTTTTGGGTGAGTTGAGAGTGATAAGAAATTTGCTGTTAAAAATTTGACAAGTAAACTAGTTCTCTTATGAAACAAAGAATAGACAAAATAGCATTTGTCAATGAATCAATTTCTATAATATTATAACTAAGAATTTCCTTATAATATAATATAATGATTTCACTTATAATTTTAAACATATTTTTATTTGTTAATTATAAATATCATGATATTTTTTCAAAGTCTCCATCCTACTTTTAAATATATTTGATATTCTCAGGTAGATTTTAAGATGTTTAGAATAATGGAATTCTAATGCATGAATTTATTTCATATTATTATTATTTATTCCAACACCAAAATAATGCTACTAAACCTGAGAATTCTCGATCTTGAGTCTATCTTTAAAAATTGAGAAGAACTGATTAATTTATTTTTCCATTACGTGATATTGTGAAGTAAGAAACTTGCGATGTTCTTATCTTTTAAATTAAACTTTAGCGAGAATTTATATGGCGTTAAGAAGCCGTACATTAGATTACCTGGTGGAAGACGTTACTCTGCGAATAAAAGAAGCGTATAAAACACACCCACAGACACATGGGCGGTACATTTAGACCGTGGACATTGACAAAGCTACCGTTAGACAAATGACTGCACCATTTCAACGCCGTACGACGAGAATAGGATTTAACCAATTTCAAATTTCTTATTTTTTCAACTCCCGCGCAATGAGGGCCTTAGAAAAGCCAACAGTCTATTCTTGGCTAATTAGAAGATGCAATTTGTTAACCTGTCCTACAGGAGCGTTCCTTCCTCGACTTTAATAATTAGCAGGCTTCACGCTAGTGACAGAGCTTAGCAGATATTGGAACTGGATCAGACTTACACACACTACCTTCTTTCAATCTCGATTTCCTAATTTCTTGTTTTATAATCTGGAATTAATCATTCTCATCAGTACTTCCCTAATCGAGTTCCATACCAAGATTCTAATTCAGTAAGAAACGAGCTAAATAGAAAAAGCACTACGTCAAATTTAAGGAAATTAAATAATGTTCTATCACTCTTGTATTGACATTTTTCCAATAAAACGATTTTCAGAGCCACTAGTAGCATTACATTGATAATCAACAAAATTTGAGGCCAATCAATTAATTTACTTGTAAAATTAATTAACCTGTAGGTTTTAAAGAAAGGTTGACACAAAATTATTTCAAAAAACAAAACTACGCCAGAATTACATCAATCAAAAGTAATTGAATATGCAATATAATAATTGTACAATTATATGAAAAAAAAAATGTAAATAAAAAGCAATGAGAGGTTTAGAATATTATATATTTTTAATTGCAGTGCATCGAGAAGAGGTTTTATCAAAAAATATGTGAATCTCTACATCTATATTCAATTAATTCAGATTTCATTTTTATTTGGAAAAATGTTCTAGACTGCTGTTTTATGTAATAAATAAAAGAATTACAAATAAATGATTGTGAACTTCTCTTTTCAAACAGATGAACTGTATGGTATAAACACTGTATAGTACTTCACTCACCCTTCCCAATTTCGTAAAATAATGTATGTAATGTAAAATGTAATGCATTTTTAAGTACTACCTTTTCAGCAACTTTGCAGCTCTACTCACCTGCATAGTTTTTGTTTACTTCTTTAGAATAATTTATTACAGGAAAAGCTTAATATAGGTACATAATAAGTAAGCTCGCATGACGCTGGGTAATTAGCAGCTATAATATTGATGCAGGGCTAATCTGTTGCTTTGGCTTAAGATATATAGGAGTATCAACTATATTATCAACATAGTGACTTATCATGTTAACAGCTGCATCCTACACATTTTCCTACATCCAAACACATTTTGAAACAGTAATAGTATTCATAAGTGAAATTTGAACATTAATTTTGAAAATTCTGAAAATAAAATAAAAAATCGGGATTCGGGTTGCACTGAATCGAGTTTAGAGGAAGCTATGTGCCAAATTTAGTGTTCAAAGTCGTTGACGTTTTTTGAATTCCGTAAGACAAAAAAAAAACACGCACACACACAAACACCTCTACTCTCTCTTATTATATAGATATAATGAATGAGTAGATATCTACCGTTGAATCTAAGAAGATTGTAGGGATGTTGAGGATCTATGCTTCCTGAAACTACCTTATAGTAAGTTATGTGTAATAATGTAAATATTCATGCAGTCTCTGTATTAATATATTATGAATTGTGTTTTTCAATAGGCACTGAAGATGCCTTAAAATAAAGGCGAAACGTCGGTGTAAAGCTGTGTATTATTTCGTGACCAATCCTCAACATCCCTATAATCTTCCTATATAGATATTATAAAAGCGCTGATTCTATAAATTTTATCAAGATTACCTGATTCTACATAAAATTAACCTAGAAAACATGGAGGCAAGCAATTGTATGACTGAAAGATTGGGGAGGAGTGTTCAGTTCTCCTTACACCCATCATTGATCGGATTAAGGACTTTTCATCTTCTTAAATCCTGCTTCATTATATTAATTTAATTTATATAAATTTCCAGCTTACTTAATTTCCTACTTGCATTGATCTTCCAGCTTTGCCCATGCCCGTTATGATGATGCCTGCTACTACTCTTGGAACCAAGCTATGAATCGGATACACTTCTTCTTCTTTCTTAACTTATTTTTCGTATTATTATTATTTATGTTCTTCTTCTAGTTTCGCCACATCAAATTTCCTGTTTTCTATTAATATCACCAGTCCGTTAGTCTGTAAATAATAGTCCTCCACAAATTTATTGATGAGCTATTCGAAAGCAATGCAATGAAAAACCACCTTCAAAAACAAAGATCGCGCAAAATCCTCTCTGAGTGAGTGCGTAATAAATACGCCCAGGTATAAGTTAATGTCAGCGTGAAATATATACAATAATAGAAGCGGCGCGTCTTTACGACCAGTTATTCACGTTGACGATAGAATTTATCCGAGACAGACGTACCAGATCATGGTTTTTACATGGCTGTTCTGAAAACTCGTCCATCCATTATATTTTCGATGAGCATGTCACTCCATACATGGCTGGATGGTTGTGGTTGTGGTTGTAGCTATGCCACTTGCATTGATCTTGCAGCTTTGCCCATGTCCGTTACGATGATGCCTCCTACTACTCTTGAAAGCAAGCTATCTCTGATACACTTTTTCTTTCTCAGCATATTTTTTTCTTATTATTTTTCTTCTCCCTCTTCTTCTTCTTCACCATCTTTTTTCTGTTCCTTCTTATTTTTCCTCTTGATCTTCTTCATCCGGATTCTTTCATCGCACATGGAAGGTAGGTGGGTACGGAGAATATTTTTCTGCTTTTATCTCGTCGTTTTCCGATTTTCAATGAGCCCACTACATCACTCCTGTTGAACCAGAGGCCTCCTCTACCCCCCTTTACACCCCCTCTTCCACACCATACTACTTCTCATCATTCTTGTCCCCCTCCTCCTCCTCCTCCTCCTCCTCCTCCTCCTCCTCCTCCTCCTCCTCCTCCTCCTCCTCCTCCTCCTCCTCCTCCTCCTCCTCCTCCTCCTCCTCCTCCTCCTCCTCCTCCTCCGGCAACGGCATTTCTCCATGAGTGATAGAAAGCGACGTTAAAAATTCCACAATTGAAAAACATTATGGTGACACAGTTCTTGACCAGCAACTGATTTGAGCGCTCAACTTCCCTACTGTAGGTAGGGATAAGTGTGCATCAAAAATGGGTCACATGACAGTCATCGTGTTAAAAATGATGTTTCAATAATATTCTATAGATGAGTTTTCTAGTTTATAATTTCATATTATGAGTAAGTTTAAAAAGTTACATAGATAACTTACCTTCAACATTTCAAAATTCATGATAATTCCCATAATACTATCAACGCTACTTTCATTTATCAGTTCTCATACTTTCCATGTATTTACTTCTTTAATTTTCATTCAGATTAATATGAAGGCTTTATTTATCAATGTGGAGCCTGAATAATTTAAGGCTTCAAGGCTCTAAGGCCCTTATTATACAGAGCTAATTATACTTCCTTATTATACGACCCTTATTATACTTCAGTCGTTGCGCGACCTTTATGGCTAAATTACACCAGTCTATTAAATTTTATTTAAAAATCAGCTGTTTCTGAGCGGAGGGCTTAAAAGGCGTGTATGACTTTTACACGTTGACATTGTTGAGCTCAGACAAACACTCAGCTCGTTTGGCGGGCCGCTTAGCGCAGTTGGTTGGGGCGTTGCAACTTCAGCTTGCTGTCGTTTAAGTGGTCGTGGGTTCGAATCCCGTTTCACCGTCAGGCATTTATGTGTAATCATTCACCTCATTACCCACGCACAAGTCTTGGACTCATATGGGCATCATCAGCAAAAAAAAAAAAATTTAGCAATAAAATTCGCGCGCGACAGCGACCAAAGTGGCTCTGTATAATAAGGATCTAAGATCTAAGCTAACTCAGCTACAAAATTAATCTCCATGAATTAGTCTGATAAAAAGTTTTTTGCTTCAAAAATCATCCTGAGATTTTGAATGCTCCAACTAGTGTCAAACCAGCTTCTCATTTTTATTCCTGTAGTAAGGTTGGTACTAGTCCAGTAATTGATTAAAAATTGCGAATCACTTTCAGAGTTACTGCAGTTTTCATATAACTTGGCAGCAGTATGTTGGGTTCAGATATAGCATGTCCCATCTGCTACACGCTGCCAAGTTATATGAATACTATAGTAACTAACTGAAAAAACATACCCTATTTCTACCTGAAGATTCATAAGGACAACTACCTATGTTGACACATGCAAAGCCAAGCCCTTACTAATACAGACAACATTCCTTCTTTAATAATTGATGCATCACGTCCAACAATGTGTTTGGAGGAAGTGAATAGTAATGTTAAGGTTAGCCGTTTAAATTGTCCTCTCAGGTGTGACTACATTACACGCTTATTAAGATACTGGTCAAACTTGACGTGTCAACATTTGTTAACAGCTTTGCTACAGAGGACTTTCGCATAATACTATTGCAATGATTCCAGCACTGAAGATTGCTTGGCACTCACTGATATCACTGAATATGTATTAATTGAAACTTTATTCTATATCGAGAATTTTAAATCTTCAATTCAATGTTTCTTATTCACATATTTATTCATTATAGCCTACTCGCTTCGTTTGTGAAATGAATACATAAATTATGAAGCCTACCAGATCGTATCAATTGCGCATCAGAGGACATGAATACTCTGTGAGCCTGATATGATCATTTCAAATGAAGATACTTTTTCAGTCAAATCAAGTTAAGTGTCCTTATATTCAGCATTTTTTTCTGCACTTCAGCGATATACTACTTGAAATAATTAAAAATTGCAAAGGATTGGCACAGTCAAATCATCAAACAAAATTATTGCCGTATCCCACAGCAAAAACCATGATTTAGTTGAAACCTGGATCTTTTATAATATTAAAATAAAAGATTGTTAATATTTTGGCCAAATCACTGCACGATATTTTATATTAGGCTACAATTATTTTACAATTATTCCATTTTATAAGAGATCGTTTCAGCATTTAATGTATCGAAAAATGTTTGTCAGTTAATGACATAATATAACGAAAATTTATTAATTTAGATGATTGTATTTTTCTCCGTAAAGAAAGTGTGAAGCATTTTTTCTTGACAACTTATCACAATATATATAATATATTTTTTTTGGGGGGGGGGGGGAAGTTTTAGAGCGTTCAAAAGGAAATGCTCCCTTACATTTTTACAAATAATACTCCTTCACTCCACTATATTTACTTCTTCATTGCTTCACCATCTTATTTAGCAAGCAACATTCCAGACCAACTTATCGCGTTCAGTGTTCTCTACCATCTAATTTGCAAGTTGTTATTTTTTTTTTTTTTTTTTTATTGCTGATGATGCCCACATGAGTCCGTGACTTGTGCGTGGGTAATGAGGTGAATGATTACATATAAATGCCTGACGGTGGAGCGGGATTCGAACCCACGACCACTTGGACGACAGCAAGCTGAAGTTGCGACGCCCCAACCAACTGCGCCAAGCGGCCCGCCAATTTTGATTTACTATCAAAACATTGTTATTTATAAAAAATAACATTTTATTCTACCAGTTAAATCATTTGTTTTTTTATCGTTGTTGCACATTCCTAATGTCACATTTTGATTAATTTTAATATTCAATCGAATTCATTTGAATTCGAATCAAGGCTCTTAACATAAAGCAACGGAAAAAAATAATGCGATTGAAATAAAGTAAGCTGAGCATTCTGATCTGCTTCTCCAATGCAAAACACTAAAACAGAACACTAGTAACTTGTCCAAGTCTTTCTTCACACTTGTTCATGGCCGTGTAGAATAAATTAACACACATGTCAACAGGAGGCGAGCATTTGAATCGAATATATTCGATAGTATCTCACCGAAGAAGAGGCGGACGTCTTGGCTTGGATAGAATGGATGAATGGGGAATGAATGCGGTGCCATTAATAGGTCTGCCTTGAAACAAATACACAACGACGGCTGAAAATAATTCATTTCCTGGTTAATCATTTATACTAACCCTGTTTTGTTTAAGTATGCTTCTAAAATTCACCATGCCTTTAGTTGGAAAAATGGTATTTACCGTTAGGTTCATTCTGTTACGTTAACAACTACCTCAATGCATTTTATGTGCGAGTCGCTATCCTGCACAAAAATTTAAGAAATATATATAACTTAAATATCTTGTTCATTCTTTGAATCAGGACGGGCTTGTAGGATCAAGAAAAGGAAAGATACCAAGAGAAGCAAGAATCAAGCTCACGATTTTCTATAAATTTAGCTTGAAATCCAGAAATTTTGTATGTTACTTCGTTCATCAAAAGTTCTGGAAACTAGAGAGTTGACTGACGATTACAGCTCAATTTTGATGTTCAACATAGAAAAATATTGACATTATACAGCTGTGAAAAGGTTCATTAATATTGTGTCTTAATTTAGTCCAATAAATAATTATTTTCCATTTTCATTTCATTTAAAATAAAACCGAGATAAAAGCAGAAAAATTGAAACCTAGTGTACTAGGATTGAAAACTAGTGAAGAATAGCAGATAATAAAACAAATTAACAATGAAAGAAGTTTATACAAATCAAAACAAGATAAAAGCAAAAAAATAAAATAAAAAGAAACGAATAATAAGAAACAGTGCACAAAAAATTGAACAAATTTTGAACAAAATCAAAAACAACAAAAATGTATAATTGTGCCTAGAAAGGCATGATTAAAGTCATGAATTAATGAAAGCAAGTGAAAATAGTGAGAATAATGTTGACTATACTAGCAGTGTTCTAGAGAATTAGGGGGAAAATTGAACAAGAAGAAGAGACAGATTATTAAAAAAAAAGTGGAGTTTGAACATAATAGAAACGCGAAGCTCTCATGTTAGTATGACGCTGTTGGAAGGCCTGATGCATTGTTCATCCTCCTCCTACTCTTCATCCTCTTCTTTCTCTTCCTCTTCATTCCTCCTCCTCCTCCTCCTCCTCCTCCTCCTCCTCCTCCTCCTCTCCCTCAGAACTTAACAGTGCCCGGTGGCTGTGTTATTACGTCGACTGGGTTGTTGCAGCAGCGCCGAATTATCAGCTTTTCGGCCAGAGGGCGTAATTACCGTACGCGCAGTCGAGACCTGCCTACTACCGGCAGATCCAATACGCCCCAAAAAGCCTTCCACTTGAATTTTTCCGTCTTCTTCGCTCTTGTCCGTACAAAAATACGGACATTGTCCGTCATCCTAAACTCGCAACCGGGCACCGCTCCTCCCACCGTTTTTTTATCGCCTTGCGGAGGAGGAGATGCATGTATAGCTGGAAGAAGAATAATAAGTAGATAAAAAGCTAAAGAAATAGCTTGGGATGTTGCATGTTGTGTCAGACAGACACGCGGGACGTTACGTTGTGCCACTCTCGCAAATGGACCTATTTCATAATAACAGTCGAGCGCTTCCCTCATCGCTGTAGTAACTCTGACCGCGATGGGCGAATATTCTGAAAAGTGGATTAATTACAAGCAATAACCTGTAAAAACCATTATCCCGTCACTTTGTGAAAGTTCAGATTATTCCTGCTAAACTATGTTGTATATAAATTTGAAAAAACTCCATGTGTAACAAAAGTTCAATCTCGTCCAGTCTTGGATATTTTGTGTCCGTAATCATTCCCCTCACTACTCACGCACAAGTCTCAGACTCATGTGGGTATCATCTGACTATAAACAAATCATAAAAACTTAAAAAAAGACTTTTAAGTGGAAATTATGACTCACGTTATGGCGTGACGGCCGTTTCACTCTGTTGTCAAGAGCATCGTCAGACGACCCACAGTACACTAATTTAAGGTAATGAGTTTGAGGGTTATGGATGTTCCATACCGAACATCTACAACCCTCAAACTCATACCTTAAATCAGTGTACTGTGGGTCGTCTGACGATACTCTTGACAACAGAGTGAAACGGCCGTCACGCCATAGCGTGAGTTAATTTCCACTTAAAAGTGTTTTTAAGTTTTTATTACATATTAGTGGGAACAAGATGGATATTCAACATGATAATAATTTGTTAGAGATTATATCAGTGCTATTTAACGTTAAATTGTAACTGTGTTTAATGACATTCCACATCACTTATGAGTAAAGTGGTAAATATAAGGCGCATTGGTATGACACTTGACGCATGGAACAGTGAGACTGTTGTGGCTTGAAGTGGGACTATTGCAATGACAAAGTAAATGTTTTGAGTGGAGAGAAATGGTGCCTTCAGAGCGGTGGAGAAGAATGAATAATTGGAAACGCTAAAAAAAGTTAAGGACGGATTGTTTTATCGTATGAGGTGGCGCTAAATGACCCTACGCTATTATTCTTCCAAGACTGACGTACTAAGGAAGATATTTTCAACTTACTAAAATATCTTGTAATGTCATGGTGAAGAATAGAAGAAAAATCAGAAACATTTGGTGTGGGAGAGAAAAAGAGGCGAAAGTCACTCAAGAAGTATCCTTATTTAAACTTGATTGTTGAGTTTGAATTCCTTTACTAGTATTCATGGTATATTGGCTTAGTTCAAATGTAGAGAGTATTGCTGGTTTGGTAAGTTCATTTAAATTGATCATTCATTTTTATTAATTTTTGATGCTTTATGTTTATGTTTGATTTTATTAATTTGATCATACATAGATAGTATTTTAAGTCTGGTTTGTGCAAGTATGCATTTAAAAATTGTATTTTTTTTGAATGACAGTTTTTAATGTTCAAAAGAAATTCTTCTGTTCTTGAATGATAGTATGGGATCTTGAAGTCTGAGAACTATTTTTAACAAGTTGGTTTTTGAAGGACCTGACAATTTATCAAACTGGCGAATTTATTATGTATAACAAAATAATAGTCTATCAATTTTGAATTCCTCAGAGTGCTATCAATTATATTGAAGACTTCCGCAATGGCGGATATTAACGACATCATTGAATAGCTAATGAAAATCGATGGATAAGCACTTTGTGATAGCACAAACTGATAGTTATTTAATATTATTAGGCTGAATTATATGATGCATTAATCATTATTTCATTATTTGATAATCAAAAATTTAATTTATTAATAGTAACTTAATACCAATAAAATAAACCATTAAAATGGCAAAGTAATTACTATTTAATAAAGAGAAAAATAATACTATACAGTTCTAGCTTCGTTCTAAAATGATTACAGGGTACGGTGCTTCAATAATTTTGACTATTTGACAATCAAAAATCGTATTGATCAATAATTCCATCGATCAAGACAGAGCAGAAAAAATTGGTAGAATAATAATAATATTTTTTATAAAATTTTTAATAGTTCGTAGTATTAAATATTACCAGAGGAATTCTAGTGAAAGGTTAAGCTCAATCATTATTTGTCAAACATACATATAAATTATCAAGAATACTACCAATAAAATCAAGTCGGAAAAAGTGGTAAAATGATTATTATATTTTCCTAAAAGTTCTAATAGTTCCTGGTATTATTATTTCCAGAACAAGTCTAGATTTAGTAAAAGGTTAGTTATTGAGGATGCAAGAGTCAAATGCTCCGGATGCTTTATTATAGGTACGTGTAGCTTAAACACAGCCGGGGCTAGTTTTTGTACGTAGGATGGATAACGGATATCCATAATTTCAAAACAATTACCAATTGCTATTCAATACCAGTTGCATGCATATTATATGGGTATAACTGCTTGACGTTTACGAAGCAATCGATCAATCCACTGCTCGAACCAGAAGTAATGCAAAACGATTTAGAGTATGCATACTTTCTCAAGCACTTATCCTACCGTTAAGCATAACTTTACATGCAGGCATCGCTGGATAATAATATTTGTAACCAACTGCTCCAATTTTATCCGACGTGAGCTTGCTTTCCTTCATGAATATGTTAAGTAACCAATTTTTTACATGATTACACATTGTTTTCTTGTCAGGTTTAGTTCAAGTTTAAGATAAATCGACCTAACGATTAAACATTTTTATTGGTATTTATAATTATAATGGTGATGAGAATCATTTACAGAAGTCTTCTTTTGCAAAATAATTAGATTTTAGAAAAAATACATGATAAATGAACACTAATTAGATCATTAATATCATATGATGAGTAAATGGAGGAGATGAATGGCCAAGAAGATTCATATAAAAAAGCAAATATAGATTGAAATGGCAGCTTAAAGATTTTTGAAATTTCTAGCACTATAGATTTTAAAAGGATCTCTCTATGCTAGTAATTCTCAATGAAAGTTATCTTAAAAACGAAAGAGTTGGAACAGCTTGTATGATTTATCTTGCATTGAATGTATGTAATTATTGAAATGGAAAACTTTAAAATGTGATAAAATTCAGTAGCATTCCTAATACTTTAATGCTAGGTGATAATTATTTTATAACGACTATTATTATTATAACAATATTGTTTGGTGCCCAATAGTAATGTGCCCATTCCATCTAACATGAATAATAAATATTGATTTTTTGTTGAAGCTGGAGAATGATGCATAAATAGTTTTCTCTTATAAGACACTCTATCTTTTCTCAAATTAATAAAGAAAAACGTTTCACTTCCTGATAACGGAATTATTGTGCAACTATCATATTATTTAACAATAGGCTATAACAAGTTTTCTCAAAGTGTGGTCCACGGACGTGATTTCTGGGGTCCATCACGGAAGATATTTGAATAGTTATTTTAAAAAGCATAATATAACCAATAACACCCATAAAACTTATGTATAAAAACTATTAGAATGATTATTTCCATCCTAAATATATTCTCTCTATTTTAAATAAATATCTTCCAAGAAGTAATTATGACTAAATTAATAAAAACTGTGAAGGGTAATTTTTAGGAGTCCGCAATGACAACATTAGTAGTTTAGGGGGTCCTCGACAAAAGCAAGTTTGACAGCCCCTGGACTATACAATAGTACTTGAACAATAGGCCTAATATAAACAATAACATATATATCTCATACAGCAAACAAAATTGCCGAAAAAATTATTTTTCTAGCATCCCCCATGACTTAGGCATAGAATAGCATATCAATAACTTATTTAATAATGAAGTTTCAGTATACAGTGCAGCCAACAATAAACCTGCGATCACCTTATGTTGTAGCTCTGTACCTCTGCACAGTGTTTCAAGTGTACTGGCGTAGTACGTACTGGAGTCGTAGAGCTATAAATTCAAAATATTAAAAAAAATCTTGATTCTGGTCACTTTTTGTTCGCTTTTGTTCTACAGAATGGTCTTAAATGAAATAAAACGAATGATTTCTAGAGTTGAATGGTTCCTTATGAAAATTACACGTTTGGATGGTGCAGTAAAGTTGAAAAATATGGGGTTTTATAATGATGATCATAGTACTACCCATAAAAGGTTCCTTTCACAACATTCAATACGTGGCCAGTCAACCTTGGGATTTACAGGGGGAGTTAATTTTCAACTTTTCAGTTGATTAGGGGTTGATGAAACAAAGAATAGTCCACCAGTCAATACGAAAGATCAATGCTACCTGACTATAGGGTTACTTTTGAACAATTATTTCTTACATTTTCTACCTTAACATTCATAATAACTGAATATAATAATATAGCTAATTTCAACACAGATGTTTAATTTGGAGGATTCTTTGTTTAGTTTGAGCCAAGATCAAACCTATTCATACCTACTCAACTGGATTGAAATACCTACATGAAAGTTTTTGGCTTATATATTATTGGGAAGCTGTGAATAATTGTGGGAAATAAGAGTAGCTATCCACTTATGAAAGTCATTCTTAGAGAGTATTTGCAATATGATATCAGTGCGGAATCAAATTATCCTACAATAAAAATAATAATGAACTTGCAAAAATGATGAAAACATATTTTACGGGTTATTCTTCAACGAATCAATGTTCCTGAAATTTTTATACTAGTAGTTCTTTCAACAGAAGACGTAACTCGCCCAACTCTCCTCACTGATTTTCGAAAAAAGTTCAAGAGCACCTTTCGATCAATTTTCATTACTTTACCTTCCATTGATGATAGTAACTGTAAAAAAAAATATTTTAAAAGTCCAAAATTTTTGACGCCCCTTTAAAAATCACCCCTTATACCTAATAAAGAAGAATTACAATGCATTTTCAACAGCTTTTAATATTAACCTTCAATGATAAAAAGCAAAATTATTCAGACAAGTTCAAAACTTATTCCCCCCTTTTCCAGTGATATTGGGATTTCCGCCCCTAGCTTTAAAGGGGTTTATTATTACAAATTTTTCGCATGGAAGTCTCCAGAAATTTTACCTGATGAGAAGAATTTCACATTTATCTTAATATTTGACTTAGACATTTTCTCACCCCCTCTAATATTCAACCAGTAGTTCAGTAGTTTAAAGTTATTTCTTCTTCTTATAGAGTTATCTTCCACTTCCAAACGAAAAATAAACAGAATTATCAAAAAAAGTTATTTTTGAAAAAGTTGTTTTTTCCCACCACCATCTGCAAATACTCAATTTTAGTATATACCGTTCCACTAAGCACAAAAAACCCTACCAAAAGAAGAAAAAAGTCACTTGAAAAATTTCAACATTGAAGATTTTAATGATTTAAACACCCCTCTCTGACGCCCTTTTCGTTTATCGAATTTTTGTCAAGAATTAAATCCCCTCTGAAATCGTCTCCAATTCAATTTAAAACGAATTTACAAGATGGGGTGCATTTTTAAAAATCCTTATACATTCATCGCTTGATCTAAAAATAAGGAAAAATTGTGTGGAATTTCATGACTATCGGTCAATGCATTTGGCCGTAATCGTGTAACATACTGTTATGGAAGATGAACGAAGTAATTACTGCTGTGTCAATTTATACGTCTTCCGGTTGCGATAAGCAGCTTGTTTTGTTTGCTGTTCCCCTGTTGACCTTTCAAATGTATACTTAGAACTTTATAGAATGGTCTCGAAAATGGAGAATACCCTTATCTGTTTACTTTAGAATTTTATGGAAGGATATCGTTCTCTCATTCTTTCTGGAATGATAAAATGTATATATCTCAGAAGCTCTTGCATACGTTGGTCAGTTGTGATTCGAACGTTAATGTGAAAAAGTGACAGTGAAAGATCCCGCATATACAAACCGAATTACCAATGAGCGCTAATACAAACTGTGTTATATGAACGTTTAATGTGTTAAGTGATAAACGCAGTATATTGTGACAGATTATTATTCAGGCTTCTTTAACAGTTCGTACAGTAACTCGTAAGTGCTTGTAGTGTTTCAACTACTATGTTTTTTTTACAAAAAAAAAAAAAAAAAATGTTTTAGACGCTTCTTCTTGAATTGTTGAATAGTTATTATTTAATATTTGATCGACCTATTAACAGTTAGTGATTGATTTTTTTGTGTGATATACGGTAACTTATTAGTGCGAGTTGTCAGTAATTTGCGTTAATAAAGTGCGAGTATTAATTTAAAGTGTTGCCAGCATTATTTTAGAGATAGAACCCGTAACAGTACATAAATACATACATACAGACCGACAAAATGCCGAGCAGTCGTGTTAAAACTGAGACCTTACTTAGTTTGATCAATGAACCAGATTTTTGTAATTAAAGCTTAGTATTGTATAAATATATATACATATATACTTATTATTTCCCCCCATTTTATGCATTCATATTTTGAACTCAATTCATTACACCAGTAACCTGAAAATAAAAAAATAATTATATAAAAAAATGATATCAATTCAAGCACTCCAGGTGTTCTTTGAAGCACCACGAATCATATGTTTGTATATGATGATTTATAGCTTTCTCATAGGAAGAACAGTTAGTTTTCAAGATGTAACAATTCCTTGATAATTGAGAACAAAATTTTATAATTCAATCTAGCATACCAATGCCAATAGCCAGAAGTATGCTAAGTGACCGGTTCTATCTGGCCTATTTGGAGGTAAACATTTATTTGAAATACTTTTGTAATCATTTGGCATTCTGAAACAAATCCAGGTCGTGTCAACACTTTTCAAATTATAAGTGAATAATTCATTTATAACTTGTGCTGTGAGTCTTAATGGTATCGGGTAAGCTATTCAGATGCTGCTTCAGTGTTTGCGGGAAGTTGAGTGCTGAACAAATTTTGAACAGAGACGGGATTTATGCTGGCCTGTTGTCGTAATTGCTATTAAATGTCCGGAACACTGTGATGAATGGCCGCTTGGCCGGCCAGGGGAGAGAAGCGTGCCTGCATTATTTAAACATGAGGAAGCTCGGCGTAACGAGGAATGCACCTCTTCCAAACGAGGCGAATGAAATGGATTCGAATTTGCATAGGACGAAGGAGAGTGCCTGCGGCGATCTCTGCAAATCGGATGGTGCCAGGGCTGCAAGGAATCGTCGACGGGAGTTGCCGAGTGAGGAGTTGCCGGTACGGAAGAAGTATAGGTCGTGTTTGGCTGCTTAGGAGGCCGTGGACACCACCTCCGCCGGCCGCCGGTCGTCTAACAAGCGTAAAAAGCATTTGACAGGCTGTAAACGAAGACAAATCCATCCCATACTCTGACGTTCGCCATTTGTTCCGGACCCTGGAGGACTTGAATTTAAAATACCATCAATAACATAATCTGGATAGATGTGTATACCTCACTGGCAATTGCATTTGTTGGCTAGTTAAAGATAAGTAGTGGATAGTGGACCGCATTTTCCCTGAGGTACCCCACAGACCGATTCTTACTTACCGCACCATCATCAAATTTCCTGAATCACTCCTACACGACTTGTGCATCCGACATTATTGTCTAACAGTGGTAGTGTGCTGGAACATCTGAAGAGTGTGACCTTAGGCCTTTGAAATGGCTGACTTGAATGTTCCTCAAATTATTATGTAGGTTCACTCTTTTTTTAAAAGATTTAATCAATATTTCAATATTTTTCAGTTTTCTATATCTTTTATTAATTTAATGTCTATTAATTATTTTCTATTTTTCAGCAGACGTATTTTTGGATTGAAATGCATAGATGTCTGACTATCATGATGTCCTCCAAGAGTTTACAAACAAGATCAAAACTATACTATTTTTACTATATGATTCAACTTCGATAATAATAGCCTTAATAAAGATTGACTTAAAAATAGTATTTTATAAGCATAAGAATCTCTCAGAACAAGTATTAGATTTGTTTTGTAGCCTTTAAAGTCAACCTGATCAACTATAACAGCCTCAGTTCGTGATATTATCGATATTGAACGCTCAAGAAAACTTCTGGATATGCGTAAGCGTAACAGTGAAAAACAAGAATGTGTTCATTTTATTCATACAGTTAACAGACAGTATTTATACGATTATTTTTATGAAATACCTGGATGAACTAGTTGTTCATGTGTCATCTCAATGAAAAGTTTGAATATTTTTCACAAAAAACATTTCAGATCATGGGAATGCAAAATGGACTAGTCAATGAAATGGTCTACGTCGAGTAATAATAACATCCTACAATTTTTAGTTTCATGACCAACTCCAATCATTACACATTGAAGTACACATATGAAGAAAATTTTCAACTTTTATATTTTTCAATTAAGAGTACAAGATTATAACGTTTTTTAAAGTTGGTCTTTAAATACTCTTATAGCTCTTTTAATACTAGTTTTGGTACTTCTAAAAGATTAGTAAGCATATAGAACATATTCATAAGCATATAAAACTCCCTATCGAATTACCAAATCTAGCAGTGATGAAAGCATTCTACCACTTTGGTTTTTTTTAGACAATTATTTATTAAACTCGATCATTGCACTCGAAAAGGAATTCAATGCTCTATTAAAATAGTCCACCGATTATTGCTCTATTACGCCCTCCACATATAAGTTACAAATATGTGCTAAGTGCTCTATTGAGACACCCTGAAAATTAATTATGGCATTAATTTCTTATTGGTCGTCTGGTTGCATGTAAAAACATAACGAATAATTAGTGGGTTACGTTATACATAAGCATGCGCCCAGGGGGTCCTTAAGTCTTAGCAGTCTTGCGACGCAAAATATATCTGTTCAATATATCCAACTTATATCTATAGAAATGAATTATGGTGTGTTAATTGTTCACACTGTCTGCAGTTTGTCCATTCGTATTGGTTTATAACATGTCTACATTTCGTATGCTGCAATTACGTAACAAATGAAAGGTATCCATGGGCGTAATGCAATTACGTTATTTATTCCACGTTTTCAAGAGAAATAGTTTGTAATGTTGAGTTTGTCTATTCATGGTTATTCTGGTACGGTAATATCGCTCATCAGATATGGGATCCTTGTCTGCGGAGGGACCTATTATAATCACATAGATCCAATCATAAAAACTCAGAAACTTTTATTGAAAATAATATTATTTTTAGATCTAGACTCTTTCGAACTGAGCAATTATTTCGGGAGTATAAAGTTCTAAGCGTGCGGCAGCTATACATGCATTATGATTCTCATTTTCATGAAAAATCCCAGATTAACCAGAAATGTAGATCATTCTTGCAACATAAGAGCTATGAATATTGATAGAAGAAAATAGTACAACCTTTGGTCAAGTCCAAAAGTCAAATAGTACAGTCTTTGCTAGACTTACATTTGTAGAAATATATATAGGCTGTAAATTTCTCATCTACTGCCAGCTAACATAGGGGGAATGAACACTTGAATTTAAAAAAATAAATATCAAATGCTTCTTAATTAACATTGGCTTCATCACAGAAAACGAGGAATTATGTATTATGATAAGGTATTATTATTTTTATTTTTGTTATTATATAATATACGTTATAATCTATGTTTATGTTTACATTTAGATCGAAGTAATTATTATTTTGGTTGCTAGACTTATCTTCGCATCCCGACACATATTTTCTATAGTATGATGCTACAATTGATTAGCAAAATATAGTATTAATGTATTCTTTTTTGTTTATCTTTTGTTTTGTCTTTGTAAATTACAGTAATAAAATAATAATATATATGGAAATTCCATTGGAGGGAATGGAATATTGAAAACAGCCTCTCTAAAATCGTATTTCAAGTGATTCTAGGCTCAAATCCATTCATTTCAACCTACATTATAGGTCAGTCACATAAGGCCTGGACGCAGGAAAAGTAGTCCAGAGATGTACAAGATAGTATGTACACTCACCAATGCAGTCAAAGCCTCTAATTTATTTATTTATTCTTGTAACTAACAATCAATGTGAATACAACAGGCTATTGCCTAAAACTGCTCTTCACAAAATTTCAGAGAAGAAACAAAATTTTAGGTTATGAGCACTCTAGTGGTATTCAAAAATCTTTCAAGAGGAGCCATTATGCTCAAAGACTTTTCCCTCGGCCTTAACCCACCATAAAGGCTATAACACAACCTTTACTTCAATTACCTCCCCACTCACAATAAAATATACTACAGAAATTCATTTTTAAAATGAAATTAAAAGTAGTCCAGAGGTGTGCAAGGTAGTATACTCACCAATGCATTCAAAGTCTGTAATATGAACTGTACAATTAGGAGTTAGTTATTAGATTTAAAGCTGCCTAGGTGTTATCTAGGTCACAAAGACTAGGTCTAAGACTTTTTTTTAGAATTTTACCAAATACTTTTAGTAACTAATGAGTGACAGCTCAATAAGTCTGCAAATGGCTGTAATAGGTGAAAAATTATAAAGGCGGACAAAAAAGAATAGCAAACCTCATTTTCATAAGAGATAAACTTTATTCTATTTCACTTCTATACGGCCTTGTTTGCCAGAGGATCGATGCAACAGGGAATCCTGAATTTTATTTCCACTCCTCAAGAAGACCGCAATAATTGAAAAAAAATATGGTGAAAAAACTATTTTTTTTAATTGCAATATAAAGGAAATCCAACATTCCAACTGAAAAAAATTAATCCTTTACGTAAGTTCAACGACTTGCAGTCAAGTTTTTATTAAGAATAAGTAGTATTTTACCAAGTAGGCTATACTTCGTATTTTACCAAGTAAGATAAAAAAATATGAAAATATGCTTTATTAGGCGGAGTTGGGACTTAAGAGTCCCCTCTACCACTCAACCTTGAGATACTACCTAAGATACCTAAGATACTACTTATTCTTAATAAAAATTTGACTGCAAGTGGTAGAATTCAATTAAAAAGTTAATATTAACAACGCAGTTCGTCATGGAACACGAAATCCAGGAATGAAAATATAATTTTCTAGACAAATTTAACGTGTTCTTATGAACCTAACGGGGTATGGAGGTTTCCTCCGGAAAATGTTCAAAAAATACGTAGAATAATTATTATTCTCAACTATTCTCCTTCATACTATGAGTTTTCCTCAACAAACAGCTTTCTCAAAAATTCAGTATTGAATCATTTGAATAGTTCACAATTCCACACCTATGCAATAGGTAAAATTAAATTTTCCTTTTTAAGAATCCATAGTCTTGGTTTCCTTCAGCTCTATAGCCAGTAACCACGCCTGAATCGCGCGCTTCTAACGGCCTACCGAGCTACCAGCGTTGTCAAATTAATATTTAAATCGAATTCATAATTCGACCCAGCCGTCATGTCAGATTGTGGGAGAAATTTAGTGCCGAATTTAAGATGAAGGCGGGGTGTGGGCGAGCGCACTCCTAACTTCTTTACTTCTAACTCCTACAGGTGCTCCCAAAATTTGACTCCCACAGACTCCCTTCAACCTCCTCCCAACTCCTCTAAGCCGCACTCGGTCCCAGGTTATGGGTAAGCGGTACGTATATTCAAAGCTTCCGACGTATTAGATCACCTAAATGCGAGCAATTTTAAAGTTGACCAGCATTAAGAAGATTAATGCACTCAGTGTTAGAAAAAAATGAACAGGAATAATAGTTTACTACTAAATATATGTTTTGAGTTTGATCAAAGTTAGGAAACTGATAATTGGTGCAGGTGACTGGAAATTACGAAATTTATACAAATGAGTAATAATAGGAGTGACCTCATGTTTTGCGATTTTTTATCTCGTAAACAGACTATCTAGGCATGCCTAGGCTGGAGATTTATGGCGTTTCCTATAACGTCTAAAGCTACAGCTAGAACTAATGAGTCAGTAACCTAATTAATGAATATTATAAACTGTACAATAATTATCACGGGCCTCCAAAGAAACCAATAACTAAATAACGTATACTTTCTACGTTTCCATAGAAAAACAGGAAATATGAATAAATGGATGTGCAAGCGAAGGTGGTTGAAGGACTGTTACAATAGGAAGAAAAAATAAGAAAAGAGAAAAACACAAGCTTCAATAGAAATATAAAACATTTAAAAAATTTAAAACAAAAAAAAAATAGTGAATTATAATTCTCACTTACTAAAAGGTTTAAAATAAAATATTTACTGTAAATTGAGAAAATTTAATATTCAATACAACTCAACTTTTGGAGTCCTTCAAATTTTGAAGTCTAAACGTTTTTTAAGCTTGTTAGTTGAGTATACGAATTTTGAAAACATTAAAAATTTCGTTTTATACCACATTTCTAATATTTAACAAATTAGTGAATCAATCAATCAATCAAGAACAATATAAAATATAAATTAAAGTAACTGAAAATGTAACTATAAGAAAAGTTAATAACCTAAGTAAAATTATTCAACTCTTCATTGAACGTGGAATTATTCGAGAAAATTATAATAGCGAAAAGCTTCACAAAAGAGAAATGACCTTCAATTCACCGTTTTATTCGGCCCTTTTTAGAGTATACCTACACAAAAAACTTGGGTAATTATTGAGTATCCAAACTTTTCGAATTTTCCAACAATTTTTTTTTTGTGACATCTACACACTCCACGAAGCAATAATCCGTTGAAATTTTTCGGGGGTCGCGTTTTTTCACAAAAAAAAAAATTTGGGAAATTTTTTTTTTATTTAATTTTTTATTTGAATAATTCATAATTTGCAAACATATGAGGAGCTCCGAACCACAAAACGATATCAATCAAGTGAATATAACATTTCCGAAGCACTACCGCCCCCAAACACTGCCTAACCAAACCTTCCCTGGGTGGCTAACAAGGCTATAGATGTGACTGAACCACCTCAGAGATTTAGTACTTTAATGCATAAAACAACACAAATCAAGCTAATTTACCATTAAACAACATCGATCAAGTGAATATAACACTGCCACAATACTACCGTCCCCAAACACAATTTGCGCTCTGTGCGCCTAACCAAACATTCCCTAGTGGCTAACAAGGCTAGTAGGCTATGATGGAACCACCTCGTACCTTCAGTTCTTTCATGCATTAAACAACGAAAAAACTAAGCTCACTAACCTTTCAATACTTCAAAATCCTAAAAATTTCAGGCTGCACTCCATATCAGAAATCTCTACTTACAAACGGCGTCTCACATAATAGATAAATTCAAACAATCAACTCTCGCCGAAAATAAAAAATCATAGCATTTCCAAGAAAAAGCTATATTTTCCAAATACTATCTATCATCATGTGATCTAACAATAATAATAGACTCTCTGGCCGAAAATACAAAATTATAGTATTTCAAAGAAAACTAATGTTTTCAACTTCTCTCTCACATGTGTAGATTGGTTAGTTTCCCTACCTTTCAGTTCCCCAATCCTACCAGTTGGCCGACCAAAGAAAACTAAATGATTCCACTTAACCAAACCAAATCTAACCTTGCCTAGTCTGGCAATGTTATACAATATACGCTTTACTTTTTTCGTTTCGTTTCGTTTTCGTGAAGTTTGTTTTGGTCGGTCAACTGGAAACCAGTCACATATGGTATAATATTCAACAGATGCAAATATTCATACGCGAAAAAAAATAGTTTCATTAGAAAACTCTAATTTAAATGCCAAATAAGCCTCGCCCCCGCAAAATATCAGTGTATTATTACTTACTAGTGTGTGTTGAGTCTGTAGGGAAAAAATTGTTGGAAAATACGAAAGGTTTGGATACTCAATAAATACCAAAACTTGATAACTTAAAAAAATTATAATTATTTTTCAAAATTAAAGATTTTTTACTCCAACCCATGATTGGAAAACTACACAAACTTAACCCAAAAACTCTACATCAACTAAATTATTTACAATGTTCATATAAACAGAAATATTATATTCTTATATACTTTTCATGTGAAATTTAACGACATGCAGTCAAATATTTGTTAAGAATAAGTATAATAACTCACTTAAACTGGCCGAGTACTTTCGAATCTATGAGATCCATCATCAGAGGCTCCTAGATCATCATGTCAGTTTTTTGGTTAGAAGTGTTGTGGTTTTTGTAAAATATGATCAAAAAGTTTGTGAGATTTAAAATTTAGTTGTTCATTGAGAATGTTTTGTTTATTGTGTGTGGTGTGTTTGTATATTTCAAATTGTTCCAAGGTGTTGAGTTCGTGTCCTTTAGATTTTATGTGTAGAATGTGTAGGTTGGTACTGATGTCGGTAAAAGTGTGTCCAGTTTGAATGATATGGTCGGCAAAATTCGATTCAGCTTTGGATGTGAGGGCCTGAAAGTGTTCCTTGTAACGTTGTTTGAATGTGCGGCCTGTTTGTCCTATGTAGAATTTGTTACAATCAGAGCAGTTTAGTTTGTAGATCCCTGGGAGATCGTATTTGTTTGTGTTCAGTGTGGTTTTGAGTGTAAGTGCATTTTTTATTTTGTTTTTTGTTCTGAATGAGATGGTGTGGCCGGCTTTTTTGAAGATTTTTGCTAGTCTGTGTGATTGTGGATTAATGTATGTCATTGTGATGTATTTTTTGTCAGTGGTGTTGGTGTTTTGTTTTTTGTTTCTTATTTTATGATTGAGTTTGTCAATAAGGTCGTGTTTGTAGCCGTTTTCTTGTGCTAGGTATTTTATTGTATTTAGTTCAGTGTGGTAATTGTCGGTGGAAAGCGGTGTGTTGTTGAGTCTGTGTAGCATTGACCTGAATGCTGAGTGTTTGTGTTGTGTTGGATGATTGGAGGTGCTGTGTATTAGGGTATCTGTCATTGTTGGTTTTCTGTAGATGTTGAAGCTGTGTTGTTGGTTTGTGTTCTTTGTAATTGAGAGGTCTAGGAAGTTTATTGAATTGTTTTTCTCATATTCAGCTGTGTATTGAATGTTCTTATGTATTTTGTTTATGTATGATCGAAGTTGTTCACATTGTCTTTTGTTTCCTCTGTATAGCAATAGAACATCATCTACGTATCTGTGCCAGTATATTATGTTCTGTGAAAATTTGTTATTAAAGAGTATATGAGTGTTTTCGCAGTGTTGGAGATAGATTTCAGCAAATATGCTTGAGATTGGTGAGCCCATTGGCAGTCCATCAGGTTGTGAGTAGAATTTGTTGTTGAAGGTAAAGTAATTTTGTTGAGTGATGATTTTTAGGATGTCTATTATTTCATTTATATGTTCTGTAGTTGTGTTGTTGTGAATAAGGATGTTCTGTATTATTTCTATTGTTTCATTGACAGGTATGTTGGTGTATAGGTTTGTTATATCGAAAGATGCAAGAGTGGAGTTGTGAGGAATTTGTGTGTCTTTTATTTTTGCGATAAGATCGCTACTGTTTTTTATGTATGTGTTGTTGTTGATATTAATTAGTTTTCTCAGTGTTTGATCTATGTGTTTTGCTAGTTTATAGGCAGGTGCTTCTTGGTAGTTTACAATTGGTCTAATAGGTATGTCGGGTTTGTGAATTTTGGGAAGTGTTTGAAGTGATGGTGCAGAAGGGTGTATTTGTTTCAGTTTTCTTTTTTGTGAATTATTAATTATATGATTTGTCTTGTTGATTATTTGTTTGATTTTAGTTTGGTAAACATTTGTGGGATCGGTGTGTAGTTGTTTAATGTTGTTTTTGTTTATGTAGTCAAGTGTTTTTTTGTTGAGCTCTTCATTGTTTATTATAACTGTAGTGTTGCCTTTGTCTGCTTTGATATAGGTGAGATTGTGAGTTAGAGCTTTGTGTTTCAATTCTTTTATGGTGTGGTTTTCTGAATTTATGGGTGGGTGTGGTTGTGAGCTGTTTGTTTTTATTGTGTTGTAGGTTTCTATTCTAAGTTCATCATGTATTTGTGGGTCTGTGCGTTGGATGCTTGTTTCTGTTTCAATGACAATGTTTTTTGATGTGAATTTGTTGTTTTTGTAGTTCAGGTTATGTTTGAGACCTTTGTTCAATAAGTTGAGTTCGGTTTCTGTGAAATCTACGTTTGTTAGGTTAACAGTTTTACTGTAAAAAATGTGAGGTGATTGAATTGTCGTTTTTGGAGGTGTTAGGTTATGTATTTTTTTGTCATGTCTTTGTTTAATTTTGTTAAGTTTTTGTTGTACCCAAGTGTTTGTTGTTTCTGCTAACTCAAGGAAGAAACTGTGTCCGTATTTTTGTGTGATAGATAGGTGTAGTTTGAGGAGGTCTAAATTGTGTGAGTCTTTCTGTTTATATAAAAGTTTGATGCTCTCCTTGATGAAGGTAGTTTCTGCTTTATTTTTGGCTATTTGAGCTGGTTTCGATTTGTTGTTGGTTTTGAATTTAGCATAGTTTGGTGTAATGTTGAGTTTAAGACAGTTTTTATTGAATTGAATGTGTAGATGTTTACTTCTAACCTTAAACACTGTTGATCTGTAGGATAGGATTGTAGCTTGTCTTGCCGAATTAAATTCCTGGATTTCATGTTCCATGACGACTGCGTTGTTAATATATACTTTTCATGTGAAATTTAACGACATGCAGTCAAATATTTGTTAAGAATAAGTATAATAACTCACTTATTCTTAACAAATATTTGACTGCATGTCGTTAAATTTCACATGAAAAGTATATATTAACAACGCAGTTCGTCATGGAACATGAAATCCAGGAATTTAATTCGGCAAGACAAGCTACAATCCTATCCTACAGATCAACAGTGTTTAAGGTTAGAAGTAAACATCTACACATTCAATTCAATAAAAACTGTCTTAAACTCAACATTACACCAAACTATGCTAAATTCAAAACCAACAACAAATCGAAACCAGCTCAAATAGCCAAAAATAAAGCAGAAACTACCTTCATCAAGGAGAGCATCAAACTTTTATATAAACAGAAAGACTCACACAATTTAGACCTCCTCAAACTACACCTATCTATCACACAAAAATACGGACACAGTTTCTTCCTTGAGTTAGCAGAAACAACAAACACTTGGGTACAACAAAAACTTAACAAAATTAAACAAAGACATGACAAAAAAATACATAACCTAACACCTCCAAAAACGACAATTCAATCACCTCACATTTTTTACAGTAAAACTGTTAACCTAACAAACGTAGATTTCACAGAAACCGAACTCAACTTATTGAACAAAGGTCTCAAACATAACCTGAACTACAAAAACAACAAATTCACATCAAAAAACATTGTCATTGAAACAGAAACAAGCATCCAACGCACAGACCCACAAATACATGATGAACTTAGAATAGAAACCTACAACACAATAAAAACAAACAGCTCACAACCACACCCACCCATAAATTCAGAAAACCACACCATAAAAGAATTGAAACACAAAGCTCTAACTCACAATCTCACCTATATCAAAGCAGACAAAGGCAACACTACAGTTATAATAAACAATGAAGAGCTCAACAAAAAAACACTTGACTACATAAACAAAAACAACATTAAACAACTACACACCGATCCCACAAATGTTTACCAAACTAAAATCAAACAAATAATCAACAAGACAAATCATATAATTAATAATTCACAAAAAAGAAAACTGAAACAAATACACCCTTCTGCACCATCACTTCAAACACTTCCCAAAATTCACAAACCCGACATACCTATTAGACCAATTGTAAACTACCAAGAAGCACCTGCCTATAAACTAGCAAAACACATAGATCAAACACTGAGAAAACTAATTAATATCAACAACAACACATACATAAAAAACAGTAGCGATCTTATCGCAAAAATAAAAGACACACAAATTCCTCACAACTCCACTCTTGCATCTTTCGATATAACAAACCTATACACCAACATACCTGTCAATGAAACAATAGAAATAATACAGAACATCCTTATTCACAACAACACAACTACAGAACATATAAATGAAATAATAGACATCCTAAAAATCATCACTCAACAAAATTACTTTACCTTCAACAACAAATTCTACTCACAACCTGATGGACTGCCAATGGGCTCACCAATCTCAAGCATATTTGCTGAAATCTATCTCCAACACTGCGAAAACACTCATATACTCTTTAATAACAAATTTTCACAGAACATAATATACTGGCACAGATACGTAGATGATGTTCTATTGCTATACAGAGGAAACAAAAGACAATGTGAACAACTTCGATCATACATAAACAAAATACATAAGAACATTCAATACACAGCTGAATATGAGAAAAACAATTCAATAAACTTCCTAGACCTCTCAATTACAAAGAACACAAACCAACAACACAGCTTCAACATCTACAGAAAACCAACAATGACAGATACCCTAATACACAGCACCTCCAATCATCCAACACAACACAAACACTCAGCATTCAGGTCAATGCTACACAGACTCAACAACACACCGCTTTCCACCGACAATTACCACACTGAACTAAATACAATAAAATACCTAGCACAAGAAAACGGCTACAAACACGACCTTATTGACAAACTCAATCATAAAATAAGAAACAAAAAACAAAACACCAACACCACTGACAAAAAATACATCACAATGACATACATTAATCCACAATCACACAGACTAGCAAAAATCTTCAAAAAAGCCGGCCACACCATCTCATTCAGAACAAAAAACAAAATAAAAAATGCACTTACACTCAAAACCACACTGAACACAAACAAATACGATCTCCCAGGGATCTACAAACTAAACTGCTCTGATTGTAACAAATTCTACATAGGACAAACAGGCCGCACATTCAAACAACGTTACAAGGAACACTTTCAGGCCCTCACATCCAAAGCTGAATCGAATTTTGCCGACCATATCATTCAAACTGGACACACTTTTACCGACATCAGTACCAACCTACACATTCTACACATAAAATCTAAAGGACACGAACTCAACACCTTGGAACAATTTGAAATATACAAACACACCACACACAATAAACAAAACATTCTCAATGAACAACTAAATTTTAAATCTCACAAACTTTTTGATCATATTTTACAAAAACCACAACACTTCTAACCAAAAAACTGACATGATGATCTAGGAGCCTCTGATGATGGATCTCATAGATTCGAAAGTACTCGGCCAGTTTAAGTGAGTTATTATACTTATTCTTAACAAATATTTGACTGCATGTCGTTAAATTTCACATGAAAAGTATATATTAACAACGCAGTTCGTCATGGAACATGAAATCCAGGAATTATATTCTTCTTATTTTCAATTCGAATTAAGTTCACCTGATTCGTCAAAACAGGACATTACAGGCTTGTTTCACACATAACCGGCTTTGGGTAACCGATGTTGTTTATCCGGTAAAATTACATTGCACCATATGATTTTGAAAATCGGGTAGGTGTGAAGCGCTCCATATGATTCAATGGTAAATGACACCGGTTATGTGAGAAACTATCCTATTCGAACAAAATTGAAATGAAGACATCAGTAAATGCTCCTTTCTGTCTGAGTATTTTTTTTCGGAGGATGAAGCCCACATAGTTTTGAGACCTGTGCGTGGGTAATGAATTGGATGATGGTGATTGATGAGTTGGACCTACAGTTTTAGGTGGGTTCCGATACTTGGGCCGATACTTGTGAAACTTGAATGGGACAACTGCTAAATGATACTCTTTCATAAAAAAACAAAATCCTATAGTGATCAATTAATTAATGTACAAACATTTAAAAAAAGAAACAGGTAGAATTGAAAACCTCCTCCTTTTTGGAAGTCGGTTGAAAAGAGGCATACCAGGAATACTCTTGTTAAGGACTCCAGTTGAGGAGTATAAGACAAGTCAGATTAACAATTATACTGTCTTATACAATAGTTACCTTAATTACCACATTAATTAGTTGAGGTGAGGCTTAATTTTGATATGAAAGGAGCTCTTGTACACTATAAAAAACTTTATTAACTAAATATTTTTCAATTGTTTTTTAAATATTTCTATATTTTCAAGACTCTTTAAAAACTGCAGTAGCTTGTTGTAGAGTTTCCTACCAATGGCTTTTGTTTGAATAAGCTACTATTGTGATTCACCAAGTGATAATCTCCTCGGCTTCTTGTATTTTAATCGTTTACGTCAAGATTTTGGTTAATATTTTTACATATAAAGTAGTTTCTTACACATATAAGCAGGGTACAGTTGGGAGACCAAGTCTATTGAAAAACAAGTCTCATGAATCTAATCTATTTACTCTTTCTATACACCTAACCGCCTATTTTTTGGATCTTAAACACCCTATCAAGGTTTTGTTTTGATAAATTACCCCATACTAAGATAGCATACCTAATATGTGACAGTAAGGCGGCGTTTACACCGGCACGATATGCGATATGCGATTTATCTTAAACGATACGTGAGACGCGACACGCATGGACAGATACTTGAAATGTAGAGGGAGGCGATAAAAATGGTTCACACCGAGGCGATTGTGCAATATATCGTAAGCGATGAATCGCACCAAGTGCTGCATGCTGTCGGTCTTTGCGATTAGTTGCATACGATACTAGGAAGGAATTTGTCAAGTAAACAGACATTGCGTCATACTGAGCCTACAATATAGTACTCCAATATTCTTTCTCCTCTCTCCTTCATATTAGTTGCATATTGACTTCGAGTAGTCAACATGTCGGGAAGAGCTGCGTTCTCGTAAGTCCTGTTCGTAACGGTGACCGATTAGATTGGCTAGCAAAAAAGACAATGTTCTCTGCTGAAAATCACTTCCCGGTGGTTCGGAACCCACCTAAAACTGTAGGTCCAACTCATCAATCACCATCATCCAACTCATTACCCACGCACAGGTCTCAGACCCATGTGGGCTTCATCCTCAAAAAAAAAAGAAGACAAGGCTGTATTTCATTTTATTAATTTAGTCAAATCTCGTCAGTGCATCTGGAATGACCCAGTACTTCCTTTTTTTCCTCATCCTACGCCTGAGGAACCAATGAGCCACTACAACATCCTCCTCACTTGAGCTCATATTTGTGACTAAAGTAGTCTCGTTGTTTTGAATTGTTCTGAATTTAGAAATAAATGATGACTCATTGTCCCCCTTCACATTCTTATCGCAGAGGTGGCGTCGATTTATCGCCTGCAGTGTGAACCTTCCTTGCGATATATCTCAACGATATTTTCACTAAGATATATCGCATGTCGCATATCGTGCCGGTGTGAACGCCGCCTAAGAGCCCATGGTAAACTGTAAAAAGTAAGCTATTTGTCATTCAATCTAGCGAGCTTTTGCAGGACAAATACCCCAAAGGAAATTTTACAACATATTTTCTCAATACTATATGAACTAGCTTCTATTGGTCGTTGATATGAACATCAGAACATTATATAAAAGCCTATAAAAAATAATGTAGACAAACCTATTTGCAACTGGGGGAGAAAATAAGTGAAGAAAATCATATTTGAGTAGCATTAAACCTCCATGAACTCACATTCTCGAGGTTTAATCAATTTTTGAGAAAAGAAAATGAGTCAGCTTCTTACGAATTGTACATTACTGGAAAAAATGGTTAGCTGATTGTTGTGTGGTCCGAATCATTGTTGGCGAGCAGATTCACAATGGGTATTATCGCATTTTACACGTCATTTAGATGTAGTTTGGGAGTATAGAGTAGCCCTGGTCGAGCCGTGACTAGTGGCCAGTGGTGGCGGTGGATTCGCCGCAACCGTGATGTGGCCGTGTGACCGTAGCCACATGTGACCGTCACATGACCGTCACCCGCTTTGGTCACGCATCAATCCGCCTATGCCGCCTTCACACATAACAGTCGCGGTCCTAACGTGTCGCAAACGCACATCTCTCCATCACTCTCACACACTTCAACACTCTTTTCCTCTCATACAATACGTTCATTGTACGAATCTGCAACGCCCTATTACTGCTGCGCTATCTGCCATACACACCGCTTATTGCGACATCTTTTACTCTGCATTCTTCTACTTTCCTTCTTCTTCCTCTTTCCCACCTTCTTTTTTTTAAATTTTTTATTATGGCTCTCACACCTCCGCTTGTAGAGAAATCTAGCATTAGAAAAAATCTAATATAGAAGAAATCGAACATAGAAGAGATTTTTAACATCTCCCAAGCCAGCATATGGCTATTGAAGTACCTCTATTATTTATGTTGGTAGTGAGTGGGCTCTTCTTCTTATTCTTTATTTCTTCCGTATCGATCAATGAAATGTGAGTGCCTAAAAGTTCCTAAAGTTCCTTTCAGAGCACTAAAACAACGTTTCCGAGTAAATTTTATTTGAAACTAATTTATTAAAGATAAAATTACAAGTCTTATGACTCATGTGGGCATCATCCGTGACTAAAAAAATCACTAGTTATCTATAAAATGTCTGAGTTCGAAGTATGAGAAAAAAATGCCATAAATGCCAAATGATAAAATCATACTTCTTTGTATAAGACATTCCAAAATAGAATTCCAGCATCCTTTCAGATCAAAATTAAGCCTCAAGAAGTTGATATTTTAATTACGGTAACTTGTGTATAAGATTGGTAATCGTGATATTGTATGCATATAATTGTTGATCTAATTTGTCTTATACTCCTTAACCTTCAAAAATCCTAAAAAAACTCCTTAATCTTTAAAAAAATTAAATAAAAGATACTGTGAAAGCTGAAAGATATTTTTTCAACTGGAATGCTCAGTAAACTTGGCGGCACTGGTAGCGAAGTTTGTTGGAGCGCTTGTCTGTGATTAGATAAGGCTCTGGCTAGCTTCGTTCCCTGCAGTGTTGAGTTCGGATCTAATTCAGCTATGGATGTTTCTCATCATTCATCAGAACACACGCATAAGTCTTATGACTCATGTGGGCATCATCCGTGACTAAAAAAAAAACAACTACTTATCCATAAAATGACTGAGTTCAATGTACAGCTCTTTGGAATAAGAAATTAATGCCAAAATTGCCTACGTTTTCAATTATTAGTTTTGCTATCAATTTTTTGATTCACCTTCTACTTACAATTCAATCATTTTTTCATTTTTTTTTCTAATATCTGCGATATAATTATATTTATGTATGCGATATAATAATGAATTCAGGGAGGCCAAACGTTACCACATGATGCCTCCTGCCACACCATAATACCAAAAATAATTTGAAGCAATAATTTAGAACTGAATTGTCTTTGATAATTCCCAATCATAGAAAGAGCCTAATCTCAATCACTCAATCAATTGGAGATAAGCTGCGTTTTCCCGGGCACTCTTTGTGAGGGTGATCGATTAGATTGGCCAGCAAAAAAGACACTGTTCTCTGCTGTAAAATCACTTTTCGGTGGTTTGGAACCCACCTAAAACTGTAGGTCTAGCTATCACCATCATCTAACTCATCACCCACGCACAGATCTCAGACCTATGTGGGCTTCATCCTCCAAAAAAAAAACTCTTCACAAGTAACGTCAAATATTATTCCACCAAATGTAGCATGTACCGTGTGAACGCCAATTATGAAGTTTTCATTTATTTAAATAGCCCTTCCAGCGAGAGGATAGGTACTTTTATACATGTAAGCTATTTACAGTATTTTTATGAGAATGCTCTTAGTAATGCAAATTGAATTATTTTATACCTACTTCGGGTACCTATTTTATACCTACTTAAATTCGGGTAAAGACTGGACAAACTCTTTAAGAAAATTTAACAAATCTGAAATGAAAGCTTCCAACATGTTCTTTCAATTAATCTATAGAAATCTATACAGATAATAATTGATTGTTATCAAGTGCAGAACTTGAATTGTAGCTTCAAAGCTAGATAATTGTTCAACAACTTATAAATTTCTCAGATGTTGAAATTGATTTTTAATGCATAAATTATAACACGAATTGAAATTAACTGCCCCAGAGGTGTAATGTATCGAATTACACTCACCTCATTATTCACACAAAAAAGCATGTAGGTGCCACATCCAGAACAAGTGCCTACTACGCTCATTAACATTTGGCGGAGTAGCCTTGCTCACATTAATTGATGGCTGGTGATTTTCCCAGTCTGAATAAATTTTTACCACTTCTAGTTGAATTTGCATCAACGAAATTCCATAATTCATATCGCTCACATTATGACTAGCAGGTTGCCCGATTCAATTTAATATGCATTTCAGAATGTGACATTTTCGTTCTTCTTCTTCTTCTTCTTCTTCTTCTTCTTCTTCTTCTTCTTCTTCTTCTTCTTCTTCTTCTATTGATTATTATAATATTGTAATATATTATATAATATTATATAAAAATATATATTTCTCTTGTAATTCTGTTAAGAATTGCTTTAGGTTTAATACTATTGCATCTGTAAATATATCAACATACATGTACATATATATATATATATATTATAACTATATATAACTATATATTATACTATATATAACTATATTATTATACTATATATAACTATATATACATTACTATATATATTATACTATATAATACTATAATATACTTACTATTTTCTTGATCCACGTATTTGATACATAAATAATAAAAATGTTAGGGGTAAATATCGGTAGTCTTCGAAAAGTTATGAATAATAATCTCAAGAATAAATTCAACTTATTTTATACCGTACATTATTTTACATTTTCATCTAAATTACTTCAAACTGTACAGGTCAGTTCATTTCATCGCCTGTCAACTAATCAAGTAGACAAATTACATTTAAATACTTTTCTTAATGAATACTTTCTTTAAAACTGTAAGTAGGTGTAATAATATTCTGCTACTTTCGCAGTTCTTTCAATTAACATTTAAATTGGAAATGAATTTACATGAGAAATTTACAGATAAATTTGCATTGGCAAATTGACAATTGCTCAAGCGACAGGCTTTCATTCAAGCTCACTCTTATTGTCACCACAACATAAAATAAAATTTATTTTTACCTGTCTGTCTCATCTGTAATACTTAGTTGCAAAGTTCTATTCTCAAGGAAGAAAGAAAGAAGGGTAGAAGAAATGCGGAGATATTCTCTGAAGAGTTTCTTAACTTTGTTATTTCTCTTGTAATTCTGTTAAGAATTGCTTGAGGTTTAATACTATTGTTTCTGTAAATAGTTCAACATACACTTGCTGTCTTTAAACATAATTTGTTTCTAGTATTTGAATAAATTGCCTTTTTAATAGTTTATGTCAAACCAGTTCCTCAATAAGTGTACGTAATCTTGATAAAATAACAACTAGAATAAGCTAAATTATGGATGACAATTCAGTATTTCCAACTGAAAAAGCTACACAAATTGAAAAACGTGCTTCATAAGAATGAAATTTGATTAACTTTATTATTTTATGTTTTTTTTATTGTTTATTTAGCTTTTCGAAACGTTTTCTTTCAGCAATCCTAACTGCGCGTAGGTATCTTTGTTACAAATACAGGAATATGGACCTGATAGTCCTATGGATCTGGGGTTTGCATGATGTTGAAGATCCATCTTGTTTCCACTAATATAAAATAAAAACTTAAAAAACACTAAGTGGAAATTATAACTCACGTTATGGCGTGACGGCCGTTTCACTCTTTTGTTAAGAGCATCGTAAGACGACCCACAGTACACTGATTTGAGGCAAACTCATCAGTGTACTGTGGTCGTCTGACGATGCTCTCAACAACAGATTGAAACGGCCATAACGTGATTTATAATTTCCACTTTAAAGTGTTTTTTAAGTTTTTATTCTTTTTTGAGCCTCTAGCCCAGTGGTTCCCAAACTTTTTTTACCTCGTGTACCCCTTGCCATGATTTTTTGTTTTAAGTAGACCCCCTGCATAAATGACATACTTTTTATCAACTATCAGTTAAAATTTGTTTTTGAAAGCTGATGAAGTAGGTATACCACTGCTGACAGTTACAGATTCAAATTCACCATTGTGGTGCAGAAAGCATTAAAAAACACATAAACTTAGTAAATTTTTGTAAAGTAGTCGAATTAGCATTGAAATAATCAAATAGTATGACATATTGTTGCTGAATTATAATGAAATATTATTAATAAAACTCAAGAAGTATAACGGCCGGTATTCTATTAAAAAACATTGTGTCCTCTATAGTAATTGCATCATTCGCATCTATTAAAACCAGAAGCAAAGCTGCTCAATGTGGTAGAACACAACACTCATTGTTAGTGAAATGTGATAGAGAGAGAATTGAGGAGAGGAGGTGGAAAATAACAATCTAATATAACCTATATGAATATAATTCTCATTTTTGTAGAATATAGCATCAAATTTGTGACAAAAGGGCAATACAAATACATTAATGGAGTGTTCTAACAAGAATATTAAAAATTGATTCCAAGGAAGTTAATCAAAATACCAGAGCAAATTTATTGAATAGACTACTAAGATTTCTACTTCGATTTAAAATTATCAAATATGTAGAGTAATAAAAGGAAGCTCTTTGGACCTTATTAGAAATTATTGTAAACGTGAAAAATAAAAATTAAACATTAATACTATAACTAGAATTTATTTTCGAAATAAATGTAATTTATTGTGCACAGACTTGTTTTCCATCAGAATAGTTTTGAACAATTAATTGAATAAGCAAGAACTTGCTGGAATATTAGAGAAAGTCAGTATAGTTTGATAATTTAAAGACATGTTCCTTTTGCTCATAATAATATACCTGAAATAACTTTAATAATTTGGTGCCTACCTATGACCTACCAAACGTTCCTTTTTGAAATATGATAAAATATAAATACAAATTACTAAATACTAAATATTGATTTAGTTTATAACTTTAAAATATATGAGGCTACTTTTGCTTATAACAATATTGCAAAAAATAGCTAGAAATCTTTGGTACCTGACTTGTTTAGTGACCTACCAGTAAATTTTAATAGCTTTAAAATATAATAGGTTATAATTGAAAGATATGAGGCTTGTTTTGCTCATAATAATACTGCTAAAAATGGAAATATATATCTGGTATACCTGAGCTGCTTAGTGACCTACCAGTGAAGGCTTATAATTTTCAAATATAAGAAAACTAAGTATGAATTCTCTGAGATTTGAAAATGTTTTCATAGAAAGCGTTATTATTTTAAATAGATATAATTCTTGCTTGCATGTACGTATAACAGTATTATACAAGTACATAAGTACTTAGTGATGTTTTCCACGACGAAATACTTGATGAACAATCTAATCTGAATCAAAACTGAATATGTATTTCTATTTAAATTGGTTATTACGTATACTGAAGATATTAAAGGGCTGCATTCCACTTTCAGGCTGATGAAGCTTCTCTTTAGAAGTGAAATGCATCCCTCCAGTATCTCCAGTATTAGTGAGTAAAAATCATAATTTAAATATGAAATATTTGTTTTATACAGTGTCAGTTTTGATATTAGATTATTCATAGGTACTATATACCACGCCCCGATCCAAAGACGTTCGCCATTGTAGACCCCCATTAGCATATCGTGGACCCCTATTTTATTTTTCACTGACATGGACCCCTAGCAAGTCCCCGTGGACCCCCAGGGGGTCCACATGGACCACTTTGGGAACCACTGCTCTAGCCACTCTAACAACCCAATTCAATTAACTTTTTTACTTATCAATATTTTTGAGATTTACATAGTAGAGCTTTTCAACTCATTCTTGGTAGTTTTATGAATTTACTTCAAACATATCGGCACTCTACTACTCTATGCTGTGAGATGTTGTGGCAGGATTTTTAAATGGGCGTTTTACAGAACATTTTAGGGCTTCTCCAGGAGGGCCGGAAAATTTTGTTAAAAAATCCCTCTGAAATCTTATTTCAAGAGATTCTCAATAAGCTCAAATCTTTTCATTTCAAACCACATTATGATAAAATGTTGGGGGTTTCCATGTAAGAACGGTCAAAAACAGTACAAACGATTTATCAAAGTTTATAAATTGTGTAAAGGATTGTGGAATTGTGACAATTTAACAATCAATAGTAATTTTTAATTATTATTATTATCATTGTTATTATTATTATGTCTATTTCACTATTAGTGTTTATTTCCATTGCATGATAACAGATACATTTTTATACGTTGCAACTACCTGTAACTTGGGGACCCTTGTCTACGCCCCTGCACCTGTCACATGAAAGCTACGAAACAAAGACCATTTCCCGTTCCTCTAAAAAGAAAACTCATTGATTGTGGTACATCAAAGAAAGCACATTGATTGCAAAACGATAAAAATTTCTCGATGGACATTGAGTACTCAACTTTAACCATTGTTTTTTTTTAGCAATAACATTATTATTTTCCCTTCACGTATGAACACTATTTCAACCCCAGTAACCAATATAATCATTTTATTTATTGAGGACTTAGGACCTATCGTTTTTGGGACCTCTTATACAGGCTCAAGAGGGGATTGTAAACCAAAAAATCTCCCTGTGACTACTGCACTAGAATATAATTTCTTTAATTCATAAATTTCAAATATTGTGATAATCACAATAACTCATCCGTGAATAGAATATTATTTAGTTTTTTACAATATAATTCCTTCAATTTATCGGACATTTTTAGAATCATCTACTCCAAAAGTTTGTATAGCTTCTAATATATTCTTTCTAAATGCAATAATTATTTTTATTAAACTTTGAATTCATTATAATTTTTTTAAATTCACATTCTAGCCTATAATTCACGATTATGTAAAGAAGCTATAAGAAAATAGAACTAAGACCAGTCAAGAACTTACAGAACAAGTAGTTGATTCTCAATTGTAAGTCGATGATCGACAATAAGTTAGAACCTTTTTGATCAACACCCTACCCTCTCTTTACTTCTTGACCAAGTCGACAACCCATTCAGGAGTTGTACTTACTTGGCGTTGTATATCTGAGATTCTAATAAAAGCAATTTAAAAGTCAAACCTCGTTGATGCACGTTCGTGTGACATCAGAATACAAACAAAGTTAGTACAGGTATCACCTGAAAAGATATCGTCTGCTCCTTATTTAGCTCAGACTTTCTGCACTATTCATGAACTTCTATACTAAGTGCACAGTCTGACGCCATTCTTCTTTCATTCGCTTTTTTCTCCAACTATTTTTTATTCTTTTTTTTGATCGTTCAGCTGAATTGGCTAGAGCTGGTTATGATGAATATTAATACATATAATATCAAAACTGACACTGTATCTGTATTTAAATTATGATTTTTACTCACTTATACTGGAGGGAAGCATTTCACGTCTAAAGAGCCTCATCAGCCTCTTTGCAAGGCTAAAATACAGTGCAAGTTTTGATATTAGATTGATCATCAAGTATTTCGTCATGGAAAACCTCACAGACATTAATACATAAATTGTCACACATTTTCAATGAACCAGTCCTTTCAATTTGATTATAGATAATAGATGCAAAGTACAGCATCTATAAATTTTGAATAAACGGAACGAGGTTGAAGAGGAACCGAATTAATAGGCACATAATATACTGAATTTGCCGTAAACATTGATCACAATAATTCCCAAGCTAAAAGAGTTGAGTAGGTGAATACATAAATGATCATGCAAATGTACTTCCATAGTTGGTGAAAGTGTTCTGTCTTACACTT
Organism: Conomelus anceps; assembly: GCA_948455865.1. Lineage (NCBI taxonomy): Eukaryota > Metazoa > Arthropoda > Insecta > Hemiptera > Delphacidae > Conomelus > Conomelus anceps. The sequence continues at coordinate 23,829,815 of OX418224.1, read as the reverse complement.
AATTTCAACAACTATTTAAAAAATAAAATTTCAAAGAGGGAAATATAAGGCTCTCTTATTTTGCCATTATACATCATGTCCTAGCAGTTTCTTTATATAGAAAATTGTGGAAAGCTTCCTCCACA